>JACXGM010011908.1:0-24523 GCA_016801145.1 Umbra pygmaea
TTTATAAAGCCCTTTTTACAACAGCAGTTGTCACAAAGTGCTTTGACAGACACCCGGCCCGAGACCCCCAAAAGCAAGCAACACAAGTGATGCACAGTGGCTAGGAAAAACTCCCTAGTAGGAGGGACCTGGGAAGAAACCTAGAGAGAGGCCAGACTCAAGGGGGTGGCCAGTCCTCTTCTGGCTGTACCGGGTGGGGTATCTGAAGGTACACAGCCCATTGTATTAAGGTCAATCAGTGTTCAATTATTGTCCAGCAATGAAGATATGTTTGGTGGACTGTGACCATAGTTTTTATGTAGCATTAATACAGTTCAGTGGTCTTGCGAAGGGAGACCGTGAAGCCGCCTGGAGATGAAAGCTGGTGTCATCGGGTGGAAAAGGGATCATCAACCGCAGTGACATGGGATCCAGCACAGCAGCGGGCCGGGCACAGGAAGGGGACAGGAAGGAGTCATCAGGCCACATGGTCCTGTCACATGTTCCTAAGGTCCTCCTAGGATGAACATGACATCAGGAACATTAGAGTGGGCATACCTTGGGTCTAGTACCTTGACACAGCTCTGACCCCAAAATGAATATATAAATCCCTAGTCCCCCGGCACATAAACTATTGCAGCATAACATCTGGGGCTGAGACAGGGGGGGACAAGAGACATGGTCCTGCACAAGGAAGCCTCGGGCAGGAGCAAGCAGGCATGCTTCCGACCCACCCACATTGCCAAGACCACACCTCCAAAGGGGGACCAACAGACCGTACCACCGCAGGGGTAGCATTGGAGTGAGAATATCCCAGTATAGAGAGTGGAGCCTACCAGGCAAGACAGCATGGGCGGTTCATTAACAGTGCCGCCATTCTCTTTTAGCCCCCTGGGCCAGACTACACTATACCATAGAACTTACTGAAGAGATGAGTCTTCAGCATAGACGTAAATGTTGAGACTGAGTCTGCATCTCTCACATGGGTTGGCAGATAATTCCACAGAATTGGAGCTCTATATGAGAAAGCCCTTCCACCAGCTGTTTGTTTACTAAGTCAAATCGAATAGTTTCTCTATATTTAGATGAGGAGAAACCCAGAGTGTATGACGAACACCGGGAGCGAGACATTCTGAGACATTGATTTTCATGTATTATGTCGCATTGCATCCCAAAAAATACAAAAACGTATATTTATTTTATATTTTATTATGGGTAAATGCATGTAAACCAGTGGTTCTCAAACCTCTCCTGGACACCCCCAGGCATGCCATATATTAGATGTATCCCCAAGCTAGCACACCTGAATCAACTTGTCGACTAATCACCAAGCCCTTACCTGCTTGAATCAGGTGAGCTAGTTCAGGGTTACAACAAAACTGTGAGATGGCTGGGGTCTCCCAGGAGAATTTTGAGAACCACTGATGTAAACCATGAGCAAGGGCTCCCCAGGGCTCCTGAACCAGTGTGACAATGTTTGGGGTACATACGAACAGGTCAATATCAAAATGTTGAATATATTTCTCAATATTTTCTGTAGCTGACAGAAATATGTCAATATATGTTTTTAAAAACCCAATCATTTCCTCTTTCAAATTTTTTTTTTTTGCAGAATGATATCCTACCTCATTACAGATTTGTTATTTGTCATTTGCACTTCTTGCTTCCTGTTCGTAATGCTTTTAGTAAAAAGAAATAGTAGCCAAAAAAACGAACATCTTTCAGACGTGACATCTCCAGCTCACTCATTATATTCTAAAGCCCCCCCTAAAATAGCCCGAGCAACGTCACTGCCATACAGGTCACTGCAATACATTTAGCTTTGGTGGTAACTAAGCAATTGGATCCAGTGATTGGGTATTTATGAGGCTGAAAACTGTGCTTTAGATCAAAGTAACAGTCCTTTTCCATGTGTTATTTTATCCACACCCAGAGGGTGAACAATAGTCTTTGTGCTTCAAACACTTGTGCTCATAAGTTTGCATACCCTGGCAGAAATTATTAAATTTCTGCATTGATTTTGACAGTATCTCTGTTCATGAATGAAATCTGATTGTTATGTAAGTACAGTGCTCATATAAAGCCATTAATTATCAAACAGTTATTTGGCACCTTTGCAAACAATACTGATAACAGAAATCACCTGGCCCTGATCAAAAGTTTACATACCCTTGAATGTTTGGCCTTGTTACTAACACACAAGGTGAGACACACAGGTTAAAATGACAATTAAAGGTTAATTTCCCACACCTGTGGCATTTTAAATTGCCATTAGAGTCTGTGTATGAATAGACAATGAGTTTGTTAGCTCTCACGTGGGTTCTAGACTCGCAGCTGAGGGTGGGCGTCTATTGATCTCGCAAGGGGAAGAAGCAAAAGTTATTTTCGTGTTGGAGGCATGGCGTCCTCATGGGGTTCCACTGCGGCGGAGTTGGAGCAGGAGCTGGTGGAAATTATTGAGCTGGACAGACTGGCACTGGAAAGGAAGAACAGGAGGACTACCGTGTTGGTGGCGCGTTGCGACGGCTATGCCGGGGGTGAGGTCAGCATGGAAGGGAGTTCGGATGGGAGTGTGGGTGTAGCTGGAGGGGCGGTAGGGTTTCAGGAAGCATGGTATGTTAAGAGGAAGAAGAAGCGGGCACGGAAGAAAGAGGGTGGTGAGAGTAGTTCGGGAGAGGATGAAGGGCCGGCACTTGGTGGTGGGGAGCAGGGGTTTAAGGTGATTGTGGAGTTTTTGGCCCCGACAGGTAAGCTGTTACACCCGGTGTCACTCACGGCGACAATTAGGGAACAGGTTGGGAGGGTGGTGGATGCTAGGTGTTTGAGTGGTGGGAGGGTTCTTATTGTGGTGGGTAGTGTGGCTCTGAGGGATAAGTTGCTGAAGTTGGAGGTGTTAAATTGGGGTAAGGTGAGGTGTATGGTGCCTGGGAGTGCGGTGAAGGTGA
This sequence comes from Umbra pygmaea, assembly GCA_016801145.1. Lineage (NCBI taxonomy): Eukaryota > Metazoa > Chordata > Actinopteri > Esociformes > Umbridae > Umbra > Umbra pygmaea. The sequence goes on from JACXGM010011908.1 coordinate 2,925, forward strand.
GAGGGGTGATCACGGGTGTTCCGAAGGATTTGTGAATGGAGGAGCTAAAAGAAGTGGTGTCAGGGGGGTTGTGTTGGATGCGGGATGGATGGGCAGTAGGGCACTGGGGTTAGAGAAGGTGAGTCCCAAGGTGTTGATGGAGTTTGGAGGGCCGTTGCCGAGTAGGGTGCACTTAGGGTTTCTTCGTTTTTTTGTGAGGGAATATGTGCTGCCGCCGCTGAGGTGTTTTAATTGTCAGCGTATGGGGCATGTTGCGGCTGTGTGTAGAGGGCAGGGTAGGTGTGGTAGGTGTGGGGGTGCGCATGAGTATGGTAAGTGTGGGGTGGGGGACAAGGTGAGGTGCTGTAATTGTGGTGGGGAGCACAGTGCTGCGTTTGGAGGGTGTGTGGTTCAGAAGAGGGCGGTGGAGGCACAGCGGGTTAAGTTGGTGGATAAGGTCACGTATGCGGAAGCAGTGCGGAGAGTAGGGGGACTAGGGGTAGGTGTGCAGGTGGAGAAGGAGCGGGTTATGGGCCCGGTGTTGGAGGACAGTATGTGTGTTCACAGAGTGGTGTTGTCTGAGAAGTGTAAGCATGAGTGTGTGGTTGGCAAGGATTCGTTTATGGTGGGCAGGGTTGAGTTTTTGGCGTTTCTGTGTAGTGTGGTGAATGTTTGTAGTCAGGTTAAGGGTCGAAATGCCAGGATTGATGTTGTGGTGGGTGATGCTAGGGAGTTTATGGGTATTACTGACGTCACGGGGGAGATGGTTCACGAGCTGATGAAAGGGAAGGGGGAGGGTAGGTAGGGGGGTGGGGGGGGCAGTGGGCTGTATTTTAATTTCTAGGGTGGTGGGGTGTGGTGGGTGGCGTGGAATTGGATGGGCCGTGACCGGCCTCACACTCCGGTACAGTTGGTGGCGGTAGATGCACCCTAAGTTGTTTGCTATCCGCCATAAACCCAAAGAAGAAGAAGAAGAAGAAGTAGCTCTCACGTGGATGCACTGAGCAGGCTAGAAACTGAGCCATGGGGAGCAGAAAAGAAACTGTGAAAAGACCTGCGTAATCAGGTACTGGAACTGCATAAAGTTGGTAATGGATATAAAATGATATCCAAAGCCTTGCAAATGCCAGTCAGTATTGTTAAATCACTTATTAAGAAGTGGAAGATTTGGGGATGTCTTGATACAACACTGCACAGGTAACCGAGACATACAGGCTGCTCTGGAAATTTTTTTTTTTGATCTATCAAATAACTGAAGGACACAGTAATATTTCAGTAGTGAAATTAGGATTATTGGATGAACAGAACATGTGCAATATGGATCACTTCTTCCTACTCCTTTATAGGCATGTCCTTGTTAATATGTTTATTTTTATTTATTGTTTTTTATTTATTGGTGTTTGGTTTATTTTATGGATATGTCTGAAATAAATTTCTACATTAATTCACTGATTCTTTGTTGCTATGTTTTCTTTTATGATTGTGCCATCCTGTTATGACCTACAGTTGAATATGAATTATGCATGAAGCATATACTGAAAAAGAAATGAAAATATACTGGTTATATTTTTTTTGCCAGTACAATTTCCATTATTTTTAGTTATCCATCCATCCATCCATTTTCGTCCGCTTATCCGGGATCGGGTCGCGGGGGCAGCAGCTCCAGCAGGGGACCCCAAACGTCCTTTTCCCGAGCCACATTAACCAGCTCTGACTGGGGGATCCTGAGGCGTTCGCAGGCCAGGTTGGAGATATAATCCCGCCACCTAGTCCTGGGTCTTCCCTGGGGCCTCCTCCCAGCTGGACGTGCCTGGAACACCTCCCTAGGGATGCGCCCAGGGGGCATCCTTACCAGATGCATAAACCACCTCAACTGGCTCCTTTTGACGCAAAGGAGCAGCGGCTCTACTCTGAGATCCTCACGGATGACTGCGCTTCTCACCCTATCTCTAAGGGAGACGCCCGCCACCCTCCTGAGGAAAACCATTTCGGACGCTTGTACCCTGGATCTCTTTCTTTCGGTCATGACCCAGCCTTCATGACCATAGGTGAGGGTAGGAACAAAAACTGCCTGGTAGATTGAGAGCTTTGCCTTCTGGCTCAGCTCTCTTTTTGTCACAATGGTGCAATATAATGAGTGTAATACCGCCCTCACTGCGCCGATTCTCCGACCAATCTCCCGCTCCATTGTTCCCTCACTCGCGAACAAGACCCCAAGGTATTTGAACTCCTTCACTTGGGGTAAGGACTCATTCCCTACCTGGCGTAGGCACTCCATCGGTTTCGGCCGAACCCTCCTTTCCAGCACCTTAGAGTAGACTTTACCAGAGAGGCTGAGAAGTGTGATACCCCTGTAATTGGCACACACCCTCTGGTCCCCCTTTTTGAACAGGGGAACCACCACCCCAGTCTGTCACTCCTTTGGCACTGTCCCATACTTCCATGCAATGTTGAAGAGGCATGTCAGCCAAGACAGCCCCTCCACACCCAGAGCTTTCAGCATTTCTGGACGGATCTCATCAATTCCTGGGGCTTTGCCACTGTGGAGTTGTTTGACTACCTCAGTGACTTCCACCAGGGAAATTGACGACAATCCCCCATCATCCTCTAGCTCTGATTTTAGTTTCTTCAAAATATTAACATACACTTCAAATGTTTCTACATTTCAACATGCATAGAGGTACACTTTGCCAGCTTCATCCAGGTATGGGTCTGCAAAGAAGGCAACCATCCTACAGTAACACAAGGCTAAATTGCAAACTACTAAATGCACTAATTTTGCCTCTGTCATTCAAATTGTATTGGGGGAGCTCATCTGTCTCATAATGGAATGCAATTTTCCTTGTGGTTTTGATATTGGTTTGCCATGATCTTAATAATATATATTACAAATAGATTCATAATATAAATATATAGTTACTTTTCTGTATAAAACATTGTGTATAATTATCCTAAAACCTACAAATGTTAAATTACCCACAATCCTCTAAAAGCAGGGTAATGGCTTTGTTGTTGCTTAATGTATAATCACAAATAATTGTTCAGATTATTACATTATACAACATATAATATTTTAAATTGAATATTCTTTTGTTAAATCATGGTTTGAAACAGATACAATTGAAATACAGCATTCATATATTTAAGTAAATCAAGAAACCTGCATTTTTATATGGAAATAATCTCTTTTCGGGGGAAAAATGTAAAATGTCCTGTTAATGATTAACTTTCCTAGGTTGGCACTGTCATCTGAACCCTGTTGATACCCTGTTGAACACTTGATACTGTGCAGAACAATCTACAATATGGTGGAACAAATGTCATAGTTGTTCTATGGATATGCTCATTTTTGTACTGAAACTTGTTGAAGTATTTGGAACAATGTAGTTTTGATATACATAATTGTTGTTTTCTTATATTTAAAATATTTAGATTTTATCTCCACATTTACCTTACTCAGTCATTTTGGATTTTCTAATCATCATTTGGAACCAGAAGAATATCCTGTAAGACAATTCTAGCAGAAGGTCTTATTGGATTGGTTTCTCTGCATATCCTAAGAAAAGCCCAAAGAGATTCATATAACATAGCCTCATAATACCGTTTTAATCTAATTTGTGTCCTTTTGGATCCTATTATAATAGAAAATTGTAAAGCACTGTTTTGTCTAGGTGTATGTCATAGTTTCAGTGAAATTATAATAATATAATAATTGTGCTGCATGCAGTAACCCCGATATTAGCTACTTGGTTAACTTCTGTCACATAATGAGTGCAAATGGCAGCATTAGGCTAGCCAGTAGACTTTATCATTTGGCTCATACAAGTCGTTTTATTCTATTACTCTACTATCATATCCTACTAAGCATCTGTTAATACTAACAAGATGACTTACCAGCCACAATGGTAGTTACACAATGGTAGTTAGCTAACTAGTAGCTTAGCTTTGGTTAAAATCCAAGCAAATGCAATTAATTTTTCTAACAAAATGTTATTGTTTAGATTTTATTATCTTGATGTGGTGGCAAAAGTATTTGTTGTGGGGCAGCGCCACGGTAAAATGAGTGCAGCGGAAACACTGAATGTAAGGATTTTCTTTTTAAGAATTGTACCAAATATTTGAATTTGGCCACATTGGTTCATCTCTGATGAGCTTGTTTTTATTTTTCAGTTTAATGACAGCTTGTTTCACTGGCAGTGACAGCTCTTTGAACTTCATATTGATGGATAACAGCAACAAGTTCTGTGTGCAAATGCCACACTAGAAAATAAATCTAGACATTTATCTGCTGCTTACTTGTAATTAGGGTTGCACATTTTGGGGAATATTCAGTGGTGGAATTTTCAATGGGAATTAACGGGAATATATGGGATTTAACAGGAATATATGCAGATTAATATTAACACCATTTAAATGTAGATGTTTTTGCATTGGATATACTGTGCCTTGCATAAGTATTACACATTTTGCAGTGTGACAACCTGGAATTGAATAGGATTTTTTTATTAGGATTTTTACTATTTGTTTTAAATAACATACCGAACACTTTCAAGGTGCAATATATTTTTTATTGGACAAAAACTTTAATTAAAGAAAAAGAGCATCTCCTTAGTGTGCAAGATGTTGAGAATCAGCTGTACATCCCAAGTGAAAAAAGTATATTAAAATTATATTCCATTAATATACTTCTAGTACACATATGTATAGATAACCATAAGTATGTATTCAATATATTTAAGCATATTTGAAGTATACTTTCAAAATATACATACCAAAATAATATATTAAAAGTATATTTTGTATAATTAAAATACATTTCAAGTACAATTAAACATACTTTTTTGCTTGGGATATGATGGAAGAATGCAAGAGGGTTGCCATTCCATTCAATTGTGGATATTTTAACAAAAATGCCACAAGACCTTGAATTGACTTATGTGAATTCCATAAAAAAGGTTCAATTTTATAACCTTTTGATGAATTTAAGCAAAATTCTCCATATTCCCGGGCTTAACTTGGAAAATGTTCACTCTTTGCAACTCTACATGTAAATAAACTAATATTGGGAATGACTCACACCTGGCAATGTAACATACAGCACAAATAAAGGTGCTATAATTCCCATTGTTCACCCAATTTGGATGTAAATACCCTCCTCTTAAAACTGAAAGTCATCTTATATTCATCATGTAATTTCAACTTCAATATGCTGTAGAAAACTAAAACAATGCCAACTTAGTGAATGTCCAAATATTTACGAACCTGTATGTATTGTTATAAGAAGCTTTGTGTTTTTGCACACAGCTATAGCCTGAGTATGCATTTATTTATGCACCTACAGTAGGTTATTAAAGCCTTTGTCATGTGCATTACCTTTGCCCACAGCTTTCATTTTATGTATTCGGTTATATACCTAGGCATAGCAGGCTTATGCTGCAAGATACATTTATTTTAGCCTCATGGAGTCTGCAACATGGAGATGCACAGTGGTCTAGTGTTTGGGTTGGGCAACTTATTGAAGTCTGAAAATGCCCCTGTCTCTCCTTGCTGCAAATAAGAATGATTTAATCAACATGCCTGGTTAAATAGCGGTAAAATAAAAAATAAATGTGACAGAAATTTAGTAAGGAAATACAGGTCGTTTTTCAAGGAATACAAAAATGTAACAGTTTACAACTTTAATTTTGCATTTTCTTTAGCCCCCCTCCCCGTGCGTCGTCAAATGACGAAAAGAACGAACCAAACCAAACTCTCCTTTTCCAAACCCAACATCTTCGTCGTCATCAGCTTGAGAGATGATTGACAATAATGGCGATGTGTTCATCTTGAGTTTACTTATGCGACCCAGTTGACAATAACAACTATATTTGAACAGGAATACAATATATAGGATACATATACGAATCAAGAGAACAATTATTCCAACAAAAAAGGAGTACACTACCCTAACTAGCTGGCCAAGTTGTGGAGCCGAGTTGTGTCTGGGCAGTCTTGCGGGAGCACTGAAGCTAGCTACCCACCCAGCTAGCTAACAAAGGTCTACTATTTCATGACGATGCAGCTACTTTACCAGCACCTGGGCTGACATTGTGCTATTGGTTCGAAGCGCAACAAAACGAGGACAACTACCGAAACAACCCAGATATTTCCAAAGATACAGGAATGAGATAAAGTATTGTGAAGTAGAAAGTGCGTGCTATTCAACAGCTTAACGTTACTTGGACAGCTAACATCATCAGCTGCTAGCTAATGATGTGTAAGGTAGCCTGGCTGCCCTCCACTCAGTACAGCGCGTGGGTTTATCTGGCTAACGACGTTCGTTAGCAAGTTAACAGTAGTTATACATTCGTTACACCAATACTAAGAGACAATTGACTAGTAATTTATAGCTAGCTAATTGTTTTGGGAAGTAGCGTGGGTCTGTTACCTAGCTAGCTGTGTTGTTGTTGTGAAACTTTACACAGCTACTACTAGGTAGCTAACATTACGAGCGCTAGCTAGGGTCTTTAGTTAGCTACTGTAGCTATTTAGCTAGTTCACTGCTCTTTTTGGGAAACAGACCGCTATTGTGTATACAGTTATCTTGACTAAACACCAGCTAGCTAGCATATTGTGCTAGCTGGCAGAACTTTTTGTTGTGTTTGTGCAAGAACGATTCGAAAATGACAACCGGCAGGAATAACCGTGTGATGATGGAAGGAGTTGGTGCGAGAGTGATCCGTGGTCCCGATTGGAAATGGGGGAAACAGGATGGCGGAGAGGGACATGTTGGAACCGTCAGGAGTTTCGAAAGTCCTGAAGAAGTGGTTGTTGTCTGGGACAATGGGACTGCAGCCAACTACCGGTGCTCTGGTGCTTACGACGTGAGGATATTTGACAGTGCTCCTACAGGTAGTGTTGCCCTGCTGGCGCTTTGATCGCTATATTGTATTTCGCTTTGCCTGTGTGTGACTATAATCTCTGAAACACAAAGTACATTTAGCGTAATTTGCTTAATTTAACTTGTGTGTCCATATGGTATATATGTTGCTATATCCGGTCTGTCTTGAACAGCGCAGAAAGGAGATTCAAAACATAAGCTAACCACCCGATATTACTTATTGGTTGTGTTCTGTCTTCATGTCTAATAACCACTGTCGCCCAATCGTGATTTGCCCAAATAATCAGTGGTACAAAACAAACTCGGAAACAACGCATATCATTATTTCAGTTATATGATTTTACCTATTCTATTTAATAGACTGCCTACAGGAGATTTGCCTAGCTATAATATATTTGAGTGTTGACGTTCACACGTTTTTGTTTTGGCTAGTGCAAGGTTTTGCAATGCAGCAAGCCTGCTACTTTAAAGTTTGAGTCCATCCATTGAATGACTGAACCTAGACAAAGAGGAGAATAAGATACTCACTCTGCAATGGTCAAGTGGAAATACATTATTTTCTAACCAAAATTTGCAATTACAGGTCCACTATATTATAGTTATTAATCCACTTACACCAAACATTGTATATAATGTTAAAAAACATAAATCCATCTTAAATACCTCTAATATAATTCCTACCATCAGCCATCCCAAACATCATTTATTACATTTTTATTTCAGTAAAAATGTTTGTTGTCCTTTTTCGTAATTTTTTATGCATATGAATCGATCTGACTCAAGGCTAGCCAGAGATATCAGACCTTTCCAGTCAGTCTGTTTAGACTGTGTAATGTACACTATCCCCACTGGGGAGTCTGATGGCTCAGTAGGTAGGTAGTCAGACTTCTAAGGGGAAGGTTGCCAGTTCGTTTCCTGAGTATGCCACATATTGTTGTGCCCTTGAGCATTGCACTTTAATCTATGTTGCTCCAGGGGATCTCCTTGTACTCACTGTATGTCATTTTGGATAAGAGCGTTGGCTAAATGACTAAAATGTGAATGTGATTTTGGTTGAATGATGGTATGAAAGTGGTAAGTCAGTAGTTCCCAAGCAGATGGTAGATAATTTCTTCACATGTTGACACTGCTGATATAAATGCCTGGTTACTATGTTCTCTTTCAGGTATCAAACATGATGGCACCATGTGTGACACCTGTCGTCAGCAGCCAATCATTGGTATCCGCTGGAAATGTGCCGAGTGCACAAATTATGACCTCTGCACCACCTGTTACCATGGAGACAAGCACCACCTTCGACACCGCTTCTATAGGATTACCACCCCTGGCAGCGAGAGGTGAGTACTGGACATTCTCTTGTGAAGACAGTGATTGATATGGAGGACATGTGACTGCAAAAATGACCACTGGGAAGAGCCAGAGGTGTAGCATTGATCTATCAATTCAGCCTCAACTGTGTTACTGATGAAAGTGCGAGTCTTCATCCTATGGTTGGTTCTATTTTTTGTCGCCTTCTGTTTTGCTGCTTTCTGTTTGTCTCTGGTTGTATCTCTTTGACATTAAAAGAAGCAGCGCCTGCTTTTGGCTGGTGATCATGGCTCTGTGTTGCCAGGTGACTGCTTTGTGTATTTCACAAGCAGTGATGTTGGAGTGTTAGCCAGTCCCATGTAACTGGCCACGTGTATGTCTTGATCTGCTTACATGGCTGATTTAGTCCAGAGGTGAAAACACAATTTCTAAAAATCCCACATGAAAACATCAACATTTCCTTGATTAGGAAAGGACAGGTATGTAATCATTTGGAACAATTCAAGGACCTCAGAAGGTAGTTGATTAAAACAACTTTCAGAGTGAAACCACAGCCGTTTCTGGTGTCATTGCAGAGACTGGAGATATTTACTTTCTTTATCAGACCCTCCATCAACTTCCATCCTGTTATGTGATTGGGACAAATCAAACGCATGGTGCAACAGCTGGCGTTCTTTTAACGACATGTGACTTTAGGTCCCCTGAGACTGTTAGTGCATGACTGCACACAAAGACAGCAATAACCCCGCCCCCTTCGACAATGCTGTGAACTAACGGCGTGGTGAACTCTATTGTGATGCCGCTCAACATCTCTGAGGAAAGCTGGGGGAGTACTCCTAAGATGACACTGGTTTTCCTGGGTTAGGCCTACACTCACCAGCTGCTATGTCTGGTTGTCTGTCCTGCTGGACCTGTGGTTATTTATTTATTAGTCTGTGGCCTCCATTGATCAATCACGTAACTGGAGCTTGGATGGATGTGTGAAGTTGTAACAGTGTTGTGAAGAAGACAAGTTCATGATACTTGATCTCAGCCTACCATTACCTATGATGATGTAACTAATGTTATGTTAGCGAACCAGTATGCTCAATTCTTGAAATTGTTTAAAATTATTTTGCTTATATGTGTAGACTTATTTCATAGACTTTGACATGAACTACATGATTAACTCATTAGATCGGTTGGGTTTAAGTTGAATTCATGTTGTTATTGGTCTGTATGTTAAATTACAACTACCGGTACATTAAAGTAGTCATAGTTGGTTTTAAATTTCCCACATTTACATAACTGACAACTGGAAATCGGAGGAGAGACAATGGAACGGTCTTTGTCTGTGTGTACCTTCACGCCTGTCACGGCCAGTCTTTATCTACACTGTATGGCCTACTCATTCAAAACAACACATTAGTTTACTCATAACTACTCATATCTCAAGTAGCTCTAAATGATTTTCCTCATGAACAGCAAGTGAGAGACAACATGTTTACTGACACCTTGTTTGTGTTTATTTCATCAGAGTCCTGTTGGACGACATGTTTACTGACACCTTGTTTGTGTTTATTTCATCAGAGTCCTGTTGGACGACATGTTTACTGACACCTTGTTTGTGTTTATTTCATCAGAGTCCTGTTGGAATCTCGCCGTAAGTCAAAGAAGATCACAGCCCGAGGCATCTTTACAGGGGGGCGGGTGGTGAGGGGAGTCGACTGGCAGTGGGAGGACCAGGATGGAGGCAATGGCAGAAGGGGAAAGGTACCTTCCTGTTGCATATTTATGGCCAGCAGACTCTTGTGTAATAGGCCACTAGGTTATCTTCACTACAGGATTGACAAGAGCAAGTCTAGGTCATAGGGATATAAATGAATTATATCCCTATGTAAATCAGAATTTTTAATAAAGATATTCCATATTAAGGAACTGTTCATTTAACAAGTGTTTTTTACTTCATTCAGTAGCTTGTGGCTTCTCCATTAGCAGAGTGTCTTCTACAGCCACTAATCTGTTTGAGGAATGTTTGCCCACACATCCCAACAGTTTTTGCCCACTCATTCAATTTTTTTGAATGCTTTGGGACATTGTTTTGTTAGAAGATCCATTTTTGGCCCAGCTGCAGCTCCTTGACTGATGTGACCTGACATTCTGTTTGAGAATCTCCTGGTATACCTCAGAATTCATGGTTTGCTTACAGTGAAGCTGACAGCAGTGTAACAACATGAAATGGTATTAGAATGTGTTGAAATACACCTTCAGATATTACATGGTGACATGGCATTAACATTTCTTGATTAGATGACAGAGATGTGGTAATTGTAAGGTTCCATCATTTTTATGAAAATGGCCTTCAATGCCTTACTCTACATCCTGGAATTCAGAGTAAAATTAAAGCTATGTTTAAAACCTCAAATAAATCTGTTCTGGAGCAGAAAACACATTTGATATATTTTACATGTATTGTAATTTTTGCAAAGTATATAAAATGGTGTTAGTTCCACAAAGAAGTCTGTAATTTTGTCCAGTCATTTTAAAAGTAGCACCAATAACCTAAAATGGGTCCCTGAAAATTGTGTACTCTTATGTGTTTGTGCCCCATGTCACCAAAACCACCAAACTTAAACGTGGAATTTCATGGTTTACTGAGTTATGACAGAGATTTCTGTTTGAGATTATGTACATATAAATAGCATATTTAGGCCAAAATCTATTTCTATATAGAAAACCAACTTTCATCCTCAGTTAATCTACAGTACCGGTACATGTTTTTTTAAAGGAAATATTTTAATCTATCCATATGCCCAGGTATTTGTATGCAGAAACATTCAATACAAGCACCATCAAGAGTAAATAAATCCAGATTTACAGGCATCTTTTTAGATGTAGATTTTTTTTTAAAGATTTTTTCAGAATGTATCACCAACTTCAACTGTTAATTGCAAAAATCAGACTGCATTTTTAATAACGTGCAGTCATGGTACAGAATAGGAAAAGCAGCCCCAGATCTTGACATTCCCTTCAGCATGATTGGCTGTTGGGATAGCTAAGGTTATTTTGGTGGTAGTCAGGTCTCTTGTTTTTTTGACATTGGAAGCTTCTTTCTAGCAAGAAGTTCTTAATGCAGACCACAGTAGAGAGGAAAATCCCCTGTGAAACATCAGCCTATTTATAGCATACATATCCCACCAATCAATGAAAGATAGAATTAAAATGACAGGTGCCAAAGTTAATTATAAGGACTGCTATATCACCTAACAGTTAGGCTTGTTATTAGGAAATAATCAGAATGCATTAGTAAGGAACAAAGGTGCCCAATTTATTTATTTTTGACTAAACTAGCTAACATCACCTAGCAACATTTGCTAGGCTTAATGATAAGCCTATCTTGGTTTGATACCATTTTTCTGCTTCCCTCATTACTCATAGAAGCACACTACGTGGCGTCTCCTAGTTGCCAGCTTGAGCTAGAGCATAGCAGATTTAGCTAATTATCTGGTTAAACATTGTTTAAAAAAATACCACCACCTCGTGTTTCCATCGTAGTCTGTTCCCCTGCATTACTAGGGCCTGATTTTAAACCGACATTCATACTCTCCCACCACATCCCTCCTTACCACAGAGTACACTTGGAGAGGTTGCATCTGTTCAACATTGACCATGTTGTTGTCAGGAAAACAGCCCCATGGAGCACTAGTAGTTTGACCAGTCTAGACCACAGTTTTATTCAATTTAAGATTCCCCACAGGCAATTTTAAAGGGTTCAATTTGCTGTGTTATTTAATGGCATAGCTCATTACTATTTTATGATGCTCTAAGCCAAATGCCCAGGCAGCTACACACAGCTAACTGCTTTTACATGTCCCCAAGATTATATGCTGTTAGTTTAGTATGAAGATTATTTACCAAAGCCCATTAATCAGTTTCCCCTGAAGAGGGGAAATACAGGTATAACTTGGGCCTGAATAACAATCTTCATAGTGAAGTTTAAACACAGACATCCAACAGACACTTAATTATAGGGACCATTTTGTCACTGTACTTTTATTTTGTAATATAAAGCATATTGTGCCAGATTCTGAGAATTATACTGCTTCAGTTTGTGGTTTATTTACTTAATTAATTCTACTCTATATATTCTTTTGTTTTTTGAGGTTGCATATACAATTGTAAATTTTTCCATTATTATTTCCTTTGCTAAAAATGAACTGGTTGTGATGAAATTATTATTAGACAGGAGTACCTTGGTTAACTCCTTTTCCTGTCCCTCCTCCAAAGGTGACTGAGATCCAGGATTGGAGTGCAGCCAGCCCCCACAGTGCAGCCTATGTGCTATGGGACAACGGGGCCAAGAATCTCTACAGAGTGGGCTTCGAGGGGATGGTGAGTGAAGCTCCACACACAAAACATCAGCTGTCTGCTGAGCTTTGTGTTTGACCACAGAGCCTGGGGTCTTTCTACTGCTGCCAGTCCTTTGCGGCCACGCGGCCGATAATTCGGCCTCACTGTTTCAGGCAGCTGGAAGGAGTGAGGCAATCTACATGAGAAAGGCAATCTGTTCCCCTCTGTCTTTATGAGGAAGAGACTGAACACGAAGGTCAGCTTCAGGGGGAGGAGTAAAAGGGGTGGTTGGGGTCACACACGAGCCTCAAATGACAGGCAGCGTGCTGATTGGTGGAGAACAGTGCTGTTTTCTTATGAACGTGGCCAATCAAGCTGCGAGCTTGGTTGTGTAACAGATTTGTCCTTTGTTATTCTAATAAGTCTGTTTGGTTTGAGGAGTTGAAGTAGAATTAATTTGTTTGTGGACTAATTTAAGTATGGATTATACGATATGAGTTTCCCTCGAAATAATGAAAAAGAAATATGTTTACATCTGTTGCTTATAAAACGTCTCTTAAGGATCACTGGTAAACCTTGCTCTTGATATTTCCCAAATGTCTCTCTTAAGCACGTGTGTAACATTTGGATTTACCCACACTGACACATTTTATAACACTTTTTTACAGAGTGAATTAGTTTCAAGTAGAGTCAAACATATTCATACTCATGCTGAACATTTGGCAGTTTATGTTTATTAATAGAAATAGTAAATGGACTTTCCAGTTACTTAAAAAATGTGAATACATTAAATATACTTACAAATATACTTCTTATCAAGCGTCTCTCAGCACTACTATACTATTTTACCACTTATTTTTATCTGTGTGCTTTATTTTAAAAATGTGGTCTCCCTCAAAAAAGTGCAGAGTCAATTGTTTTGGTTTTGCCCGTAAACATGATCGCTACCATATGGAGTTCTGTTCCCTTTATATGGGTCACTAAATTTGACCAGAAGTAGTGTGCTAAAAAAGATGCTATTATGGGTGTGAACATTGTGTACGTAAATGCTGCTGGGTACCATTGTTTCCTCGTGAGAGGAGCAGGGGAATATATCCACTGCTTTGCAATCATCAAGGCTGCCCTCTAACCATGTCACAATGGATGCGTCTGATACATCTGAGTCATCACAAATTACAGCACGCAGCGCCTCCCTGACGAGCCGGAGCTATGTAATGTTTCAATATCCTTCAATACCCTGAGGCTAATGGCAGGGTGGCCCTGCACTAACACTGTCACACAGCACATCACTGCAGCACTGACAAAGAGATGTTACCCCTTCAAGTGTGTCTGATACACCTCTAATAGGTTGACTTAATTATAGCTCATTAACAGATTCTCTGCCGCTCGTCTCTCCTCAGTCGGATCTGAAATGTGTCCAGGATGCCAAAGGAGGCTCGTTCTACCGGGACCACTGCCCTGTTCTGGGTGAGTACAGCACTAGTGGTCCATAGCCTTTCACACACCTTCATTATTGCACCAATTTCTCCTCAGTGGCGAGTTCTGCAGTGGAGTCCAAGGACATCAAGAGCACATCTCTGCCAGACTGCTTTTACTAGGAGTGTTCACTAGGTGGCAGCACCACACAGACACACACATTACCAAGCTGCATGGAGACAGCCTGGGTGCAGTGGGTCATACTGGTACATACATACTGGAACATTCCCACAATCCCAATGGCTTGGAAACAGACTATATCTCCGCTTTGTTTTTCTGGCCAATGGCAGCTGTGTTCCGCTTGGCCTTGTTGTAGTGCTGCATCTTGTTTGACGTTTCTCCTCTGAATGACGTAACCCAGTTAAATGAAGTACAGGAATCGGAATGTACTGCCGCACCATGTTGTAACCGGTGTTCGATCCCCTGCCTTCGCTCCACAGGCGAGCAGAACGGCAACAGGAACCCCGGCGGACTGCAGATCGGAGACCTGGTAAACATCGACCTGGATCTGGAGATCGTCCAGTCCCTGCAGCACGGCCACGGAGGCTGGACCGACGGCATGTTCGAGACTCTCACCACCACGGGCACTGTGTGTGGCATCGATGAGGACCATGACATCGTGGTGCAGTATCCAAGTGGAAACAGGTGATGACGTTGTCTTTACTGATCCAGACCGGTATCAGTCCGGTTGTAACGAAAGTAGGAGACATATCGGTGTTAAAGGAAGACGTGACTACATCGTCACATTTGCAATGTCAGATGCCCCGTTTAATGAAGCGTTTTCATTATGTTTTTGCGTTACTGTTTTCCAGGTGGACCTTCAACCCTGCTGTGCTGACCAAGGCCAATGTGGTGCGTAGCGGGGAGGGCGTCGGGGCGGGGGCCGAGGGCGGCAGCTCCCAGTTCCTGGTCGGGGATCTGGTCCAGATCTGCTATGACATCGACCGCATCAAGCTGCTGCAGAGAGGGCATGGGGAGTGGGCGGAGGCCATGCTGCCTGTGAGGAGCTCCCACCACACTGCAGACACACAGCCGTGGCTTTGATTAACTGACCTTTATATCACCAACAGCATATTTTAAACCAGTAATTGCAGGAGCAACGGATCAACCGCTACGGTTTAGGTTATTGGTCATGTGCACGTAAATACAGATGTAATTGCATGTGCAGTGAAAATCCTATGCTGTGGCTTCACAACAGGAAATAAAGGTGCATAAAACACAACGTTTAGTAAAAACTAAACAACACACATGATGCATTTTTTTCTCTCAGCCAGAAGGGGATTATTTCTTACCTTTTATGTACCAAACACCATCTGTAATGACTATGGCCTATAATAAGTAGTCTCACTCAGTAAACTGGCATAACTCTTGCATTATTCCTAATCAAACTGTAAGAAAACACCATTCTACAATCTGTCAACACTTTAGCAACCCAACACCCTCAGCAGCTAACGGGCTCTAAAACCCAGTCAGGGCTCCTTACTTAGAGCACTGTTACAGCCCCGTAATGTAGAGTTTTTATAATCACGCCACTATTTATATAATCACTCATTATTCATTACTGTATCCGACTTTTCTTTTTACTTTACACTACCGGACAAGTAATCATCTTTTTCTTTGTCTACACCTGTTGTCTAAAAATATTTTAAATAATATAATTAGATTTCACGTGAATTGTGTTAGAGATGCATTCTGTGTAGTACACTGAAGCCCATAGTGGAGCCTAGCCCACAGTCTAATCAAAATGAGTCCGTCAAATCTCTTTTACCTCACGCACCTCGTACAATGTTTAAGTGGAACTATTTTGGTCTGGGTGTCCCTTGACGTCCATCAAAACAGTCTCAGATAATTGGCAGTATAGATGAGAAAGAAGACTGTCTTTCGCTCAGCCCTTCAGCTGCCCTTCCTTCTGAGTGAATAATCACAACCGTGCTTTAGGACTCATCTGTGATTATGCTTTCCTGTCAGGTTTGCGGAAAGGAAGGTCAGAAATTGGATGCACAGACACAGCTCTTCTTTTTGTTGTTTAAATTATTTAGAGTTTCAAAACATTTTCTATACCCTCGTTAATTTGGAAGTAATGAGTATAATTCATTATAAATTTTTTTAGGTTTCTATTAAATAATTAGTACTTATTTCTCATAAAACCACTACTGTCATGAGAGACTAAACGTGAATCTTTAACAATTTCTATATGCTTTAAAATTGTAATGAAAAAGGAATTAGAAATGTAATTAATGTTTCTTTTTCCCCTCAGACCCTAGGCAAAGTGGGCCGCGTGCAGCAAATCTACTCAGACAGCGACCTGAAAGTGGAGGTATGTGGAACGTCATGGACCTACAACCCTGCTGCAGTCACGAAGGTGGCCCCTGCTGGCTCCACGGTCACCAATGCCTCTGGAGGTAGGCAGGACACACACCCTCACTCTATACGTGGAAGTGTCCTTGTGAGGATTCAAACAAATACTCTGATTCAAAGTTACATTGACCTTGATCCTAATGCAAACTACTTGAGCTCACAGCTCATTTTTTAAGTGGACAGACACGTTTTCCACTCGTATAGACAATGCACATTTGTCGTTTATTGGACCTAAAGATGACCGCTAATGTTTTTCCGCCTGTGGGGTGTCTATAGAGCGTCTCTCTCAACTGCTGAAGAAACTGTTTGAGACCCAGGAGTCCGGCGACATCAACGAGGAGCTGGTTAAAGCTGCAGCCAATGGAGACCTGGCCAAGGTAGAGGACATCCTCAAGAGGCCTGACGTGGACGTAAGTGATCTCCACATTGAACATAGCTGCTGGGTTGATAGAAAATGCCTATCACAGTTTAATGCCTTGGCATATTTTTTTCTCCTCTGAGTTATATTTATTGCAGATTGAAAAGGCAAAAATAATGATGGAATGAGAGCTATTTCTCCAGGGCACAGTTAAACATTCAGTGAGAAGTGCCTTCTATACATCACCATTTACTGCAGTCAGTCACACCCATTTACTGCATACTGTTTTAAAAACATTGCTATCCTACCCAGTGCAACATCAGGGCATTGGAGGCACTGCGGGATTTGTTCCATCCATTGTCTTTACAAGGTGAATTTGCACCATGATCTATGGCCAATTGTACATGACTAGGGAAAACTCCAGACCCTATGTATAATGTGTAGTTTGAGTTATTTTTTGGTCACGTGGTCACGGTGAGGAAAACTCCTTGTCCCTGATGTTGATGTTTGCGTTTTTCCTCTACCCAGCCTTTAAGCTCCCACTAAGGAGCACTGGCCACACACTCCTATTTCCTCTTGCTTCAGAGAGCTCCGTAGTCTTAGCCTCCCCCCCATCTTTTCAAGCGTTCTGCAGCATTGTCTCAGTGAGCGTGTGTGCGCATGTGTGGTGAGGAAAGGGCTGGCCAGGTGCCTTGGTGCCTTTCAGTGGAATTACTGCTTCTTAAAAGATGGTGAGTGAGCCAAATGATCTGCCTGCCAGGACAAGAGATGTTCGGTGACTCCCAAGGGAGCCTGAATTCAAATGCATGGTCCGAAGTATTGCTGTGTCGCAGGCACCTTTGTGTCTGCTGGAGATGAGGCGGCACACTGAGTTAACAAAAAAGCGATTGTGTGTTCGTAGGTGAACGGGCAGTGTGCTGGACACACAGCAATGCAGGCGGCCAGTCAGAACGGTCACGTGGATGTCCTCAAGCTTCTTCTGAAGCACAATGTGGACCTGGAGGCTGAGGTTTGTACATGCAACAGTCCCTTACACAATGACATCCTCCCGCAGTACTAATGTAACCACTGTAGTAACACCTCAATACTAATATATTTAGGGCAATGGAAATTAATGCATTTATGAAGACATTTTTATACAAATTAAGTCTGCTACTGTTAATTGCAGTCTCTATTTCTTGAATGCATAGAACCTACTTTGTTATGCTCACATTTCTCTGAAGATAAAGATATAAAGATACTTTAAGGATAGTTCACTAGTTTGGTAGTTAACTTGCTATTTAGATGGAGTTTTAGGATACCTGTCAAGAAATATGAACTCCAGTTGATTTTTTTGTGTATGTATTACTCGCTGAATAATAATTGTCATGGATACTCACTACTGTGTCTACTGAGAATAAAAAAAGCAACAAAAACAAACATTTTGGGAATTTAAAACAATATCTTTACTCCAAAATACTTTATTTATATTTCTGCTTTTGTGTGGTGAATGTATTGGAAATGGCTGCTACAACCTCTAGGTTTAACTACAAACACCTTCCTACGTGTTTTTTATATAATAGTAAGAAAATGTGTAATTGAGCTGCTAGCTTTCAATGCCATGGTTGAATCTCCAATTATTTAACCAAACCATTATTTATTTCCATTTTAGGGATTTTAACTATAGAAGAAAGACACACTCCAGGTTTCTTGCCCCAAGTGACTATATTTTAAAAACACCAACGTTTCGGGATCAAACTTGCCTTCTTCAGGGTTGGACCCCAACAGACAGCACCTCTATCTAAAAATTACCTGTGTTTGCACCCAACCCCCACTTGCTGATTCTATTAAACCAGCTATTGCCAAAGTGGAGTTCCCACATTAATGTTAGTGCGTACACGAAAAACTCAACATATAAAAGTAAAAAAAATAAAAGTGTATTGCATTGAGAAATATGCTGTTGTTCAAAAAAAAATTTTCAACAAACAATAACAGACATCTAATCTGTAATAGCGTCATAATTTAGCCTAAATAAATGCCATGATATTTGTCCTGCTGAATAAATTGTATTCCAACCTCATGCAATCATATTTAGAAGCACATTTTCCGCTTATTATGCACCGGTAAATGGAGTGGAATGCTGTTTGATTCATAATAGCCTACTGTACTATTCTTCGTGTAGGCTTTTATGTCAGTCTTGGTGCCGTCTACAGTATTCATCTGACCGTTTATAGGAAGGCGTATATGTAACATAATTTAAACCATCTCATTATGATTCCGACCATTTGAGCAATGTGCGCATTGGAAACCATACCCTCGTATTGTATGATCATACTGAATAGTGCCCCTAGCACTAACCCAATGAGTTTTTTACTATAAAATACTTTTATTTTAGTATTTACGTCAAAACGAAGTCTGCTGAGCCACTAGCTATGTTAAAGGGTTTAGCCTGTCCTGTTCGATTTCCGATGTTCTCTATAATTCAGCAATGGTTTACACATCTACATGAAACAAGTGTCAGTTTAAATTATTATCTTGTCTCTAAAATACATGTAATTTGTCAAGGTCAAAACAAAGTCTGCTGTGCATTTAGTAAATCTTTCATGATCGTAAGAATAATAACGGCAAGGCCTGGTGAATATCATGCCACAATTAATAAAACTATGGATTGTGTGTTCTTTTGCGGTTATCGGATAAGAAAACACTTAGTATTTGTAACAGCTGTTGTTGTTTGAGTATTGGGCTGAGTTATAACGAAATTATTTTAAATTAACGACACAATTGATCGAGTCACTAATAAAAGGAGTCGTGAAGGATTGTTCGAACTGCACATCATTACTGTTTTGATCATCACCCATACTGTTAATTAAATATATTTCCGTGCACTTAAGGCAAGAGAAAGGGAGGGTTGGCCAGCATTCAAATGGTGGAAGAACTTTGTGGGGGTGATAACCCTTACCTCAGCCTCCTGCCACTGTTACAGGCCGGTTGAATTCTGCTGGAATTTCACACAGCGCGAAGTTACAGTTAATATGTACAATAAAATTATAAATTGTTTCGAAAACATCAAAGATTTGGGTGATAATTATATAAGCCTGTATGTGCTGTATAAGTGAGTAGCCTATGTGATGTAATTGAATGTAATTTTTTATAATTGTACTTTAGCGTTACATTGTAATTGTCCAGTTTGTAGTTTGATTTGACTAATGGAGGTCTTTTCTCTATTACTCAGTAAAAAAAAACAATTATAGATTTTCTGGTTGGATGCCAATTAGCATATTTGATTTTTGACATTAGGTTGATATTTATCCAGACAGTAGTTTGTGATTATTTTCGCCAGTGAGACTGGACTATTCAGACATGAATACATCACTTTAATAACATATAGGCACGTTTGAATATTGAAATGCAAGTTAAACCACAATTTTTTTGTTTTCCAATTTAGGAATAGCTGGTCTATAACAACAGTACAGAACAAAAAATAATCACTGTAGTTATCTCGTGTCAAAAAAATCTGCATTGCGCGGCACCGAATATAGTGCGCAGGGGTAGTGAGCCGTTTGTAAAAACGTGCATATCGCACGCGGTATATTTGCTAAAATATGGTAATTACCCCTATTCTGTGTATCTTAACACCTAGATTTCCCCCATGTTTTTACTCCTTGTAACTGAGCCATTCAGGCCATGTATATTTAGCTTTCATTAAATCATTCAATTTAAAAGTGAGATTATGAAGAGTCAAACCAGATCTGAATAACAGTAAATGTGGTAGTTTATAGTTATTTGATAGTTAAAATCGAAAGTTACTTTTTCATTAATAATTTAACAATTGTGCATGTTGTGCATATAATGAGAACATGATTGTCTTTCAGTAGGCCCCATATTGCCTGATTTACAGGATGGGAAAATGCGTACAGTCGTGGCTGTGAGGATGTGGTGAGGATGTGGTGGTGCTAACTGTGGCAATGAAACTTCATTGCGTTTTGCCCCATTCGCGAAACAAATGTTCAAACAACTTTTACAAAATGTTGCTGCAATGTAATGGGGGTTCCCTTTATCATTTGGCCTGTAAGCGAAGTACTTTGATATTTTACTACGAGCTTTTACACAACGATGATCAAGCTCCATTGCCATTATCTCTAAGCAGCCGGCTTTCGCTCTCTCACACATTTTTAGAGAGACACTTTCTCACAGGGCAATAGGCACGCCAAAACGTCACAGCGTTTATATTGCAATGGAATTGATGTTGCCAAAAGTTTAGCTCCTTTTGTTCAAATGGAAAGCAAGATGCATTATTTAACACAATGTTTAAATTGAGTATTGAAATGCATAAAATGTTAGTATAGGACTTTCTGAGAACCAGCAGGCTCTGGCCCTCTTAGGGTTGACCCTGCTCTATAACATTGGCTAGGTAAATGGGAGTCTTCAGAGTTTGAGCTACCTAAAATTAGCATTGCCAGCTTAGTGATTGAATTCACTAGCAAAGAATGAGGGCTAAGTTTTATTCTTCAAAATAGGTACGTACTTTAACAATGCCATCATATTTCCATGCCCCATTTAAAGTCATACATCCCTATTTAACTTTGACCATCACTTTGACTGCAGCGTCTGACATGTTCATAACGAGGGCTTAGCTGGCAGTAGGCTGTTTGTTTGGTAGAAGTCATGTCTGTTAGTCACGTGTGTTGTTTGGTAGCAGTCATGTCTGTTAGTCACGTGTATTGTTTGGTAGAAGTCATGTCTGTTAGTCACGTGTGTTGTTTGGTAGCAGTCATGTCTGTTAGTCACGTGTGTTGTTTGGTAGCAGTCACGTGTTGTTAGTCACGTGTTGTTTGGTAGCAGTCATGTCTGTTAGTCACGTGTGTTGTTAGTCACATGTTTGTTTGGTAGAAGTCATGTCTGTTAGTCACGTGTGTTGTTTGGTAGCAGTCA
>JACXGM010011909.1:0-11773 GCA_016801145.1 Umbra pygmaea
GAGTCTAGTGACAACGCTATAAAAGCCTATTGCGGTGCTTGCGTCACTCCCTTATCCCTCCTACCAGTTCCTATGGCCACTTGACCAGTGCGAATGCAAATAGCAAAACCTGTTTTGGGGGAGAGTAGTTAGTAGAACTGTTTAGAAGTGGACTGTTCCTATAACTACGTTCCTGTAACTACTTGGTCGGAAAGCGGCTAATGTCAAAGTCAGGAAAATCCTCATTCCTCTCTCCTATGTTTGATTGTCAAATGTCCAAGATGAGCTCAGGTAACACTAAGAACTGAACATGTATTTCTCACCAACCCGGAGGTTTATAATTTAAAAACATCTTCCCATCATATTGTCAAGTATGTATTATGATATTTGCTGCATGTTCCGTACCGTAATAAAAGCTATGAAATGCATGGGTTACAGGTAACCAAAACACTTAAGCATTGACAGTGAGTCTCTAAGAGAGGCGGTTGCATTTGATCACTGTTATTTATTTTCTCTGGAGGAATAAGTGCTGATTCATAGTGAGCATCAGAGACACATACAGTATGTTGTGAAATAAAATGTTTGTGCTTTGCGTGCGTCATGGTGACCAAGTTGATTTGTCCCCCAGCCGAGGACCTCAGTGTTGGCAATGGTGCGTTGGCTTTGGACCGTGAATGCGTTGCTGGCTGTCAGGCTGGCTTGGTGTGTGTGTTTGGAGCTGACATGCCCGCACAACACAGAGACACCAGAGTCTCTGGGAGAGCATCAGTGCCAAAACAGGTCCAACCAGCTGGACCCCAGGCAGGGCTGGGCCGAGACACAAACAAAACCTGTTTGCCTGGCAACACTATACTGTGCCGGCAACTCTGATATGTCATTTCAAAATAATAGCGCTCGTAATTCATTGAAATAATCATTGTTAATTCATTGCATAAATGCGTAGTGGGTCCATGTTCATGTGTTGCTACAATTAGTATATTGTTGGATTAAACAGACTCTAGTGAATGCATTTCAAATGTAATTGTGTTTTCAAATGTGACACTGACAATATATTCAATCAAATTGTGTGTACAACGTATTTGTTACTGTTGATAATATAAAGTTAATATAAAGTTGTTAAACAAGCGCTATTATTTTGAAGGGACATTTCAGAGTTTGTGTTGCAGGCACAATATAGTGTAACAGGTTTTGCTTATGTCTCGAGCCGGCCCTCACCCAGGTCTCGGTCAGCCCCTAAACCTGCCCACTGGTTAATAGAATCACTGCTCTGACACAGAGATGAGCATAGAACCAAAACCACCCAGTTGGATAAAAAAACTGAATCATAATCACCTTTATTTAGTTAATTTACACAAACTCATACATAGTGTTAAAGTAAGTATCAATTGAAAAACAAAAATTATACTTTAAATAAGACTCAATCATTTCACAACTCTTTTCAACATAGGGGATAGTTATGAAAGTCACTGATTTCTAACACACATCCAAGTGTCTGGCCAGCAGCCATTCCACACAGACAAGGCAGCAGTTCTAGAGAGTGGCTCAATGAGGCAGAACCATGGCAGATCCCCAGTAACAGATAAAGACATGTTTTCCTAAGAGGTAGAACAGGGGCCACCAAAACAAGACATCTATCTGTACATGTACAACGCATCTGTCAAAACCCTTAGTCACACTGAGTGTGTAAAGCACTTCTCTACTCTCTAACCACAGTTGTAAAAGGTTTTATCCTAGTGGGTTAACCTGGTGTTGAGACAAACAATGCCATAAGAGGGGTTCATAAATCTGGGTTATGGAGGTCTTGACAGGATGCTGCCAGAAATACAGAAAGATAGAAGAAGGAAAGTAGTGTGGGGCAGATGGCTCAGTGGTTAGGGAGTCAGACTTGTCGTCGGACGTTTGTCAGTTTACTGTTTGGAATACAGACTGTGCCAACTTATTCTAAGTTGCTGTGCATAAAAGCATCTGCTAAATAACTAAAATGAGACACACTCACAACATAAACACACCCAATGAAAAACATACATAGAATGTACATTTTAACATTCACTTTTTAGAACTTTGGCCAATGCTCCTATCAAGATCAACTTACAGTAAATACGGGGATATTCTCACAGAGTAACTTGAGTAAAGTGCCTTGCCCAAAGTCACAACAACATTTGGCAAGGTCAAGAATTGAACCAGCAACCTTCAGACTACATGTCTGACTCCCTAACCACTGAGCCATCTGCGCCCACGTAGGTGTTAAGGTTTACTAAATCATGTACGGTGCTGTCTTTCTGGCTAAAGTCTTGTCTGTTCATGTTTACTGTAACAACAGTGATGGGAGACACCATAACAATGACTTTAATTAATCAGTGTCAAGTAACAAAAACAGAAAAAACTGACTAAAGCCTAGGATAATAGCAGTGATAACAACACAGATTATAGTGTCACTGAATCAGCCTCAAGACTGATTAACATGACTATTCTGAAGGAACACAATGTTTGCAAATGGAGATCATTTTCAAATGTGAAGTGTTTGCAAATGCAGATCATTTTCAAATGTGAAGTGTTTGCAAATGGAGATCATTTTCAAATGTGAAGTGTTTGCAAATGGCAGAACTACAGCTGACTCCTGGAGTGATATCAGAATAATAGTGTTAAAAGTGTATAGTTATCACCTAGTTTCTGTGACTGTCCAAATTAAGCACGATTTTCCTGGTTGGTTGCAGAGGTGACCGGTGGACCTGAAAATAGCTATAGTAAGGAGGACACTGTTCATCAGTCTGGTGAGCGGAACTCTCTGGAAGCTTGGGGTCACTGGGAGTAATGAAAAACAAACAGTGACTTTTGATGTTTATTCAGAGTGAAGTGATCCACAGGTGTTATTACGACTGTGTTCTCTCCGCTCGTTGAACTCCTGATCTAGTTTCCATAACTAGAGGAGATTGTTCTCGCTGCGCTGCCCCCATGCCCGCCTAAGGCAGTACTACTCTGATGGTCATGTCATGTCTCATTTGTACGTCTGAAATAATGAAGACCATAGGATTAGGAACACCATGGTCCATGGGAACACAACTGCATTGGAACATATACCCACAAGATTATAAACTGTTTACCTGGGTCTAAATCAGGGGAACTGTAAATGCATCCCCACAGCGGAATCTAGGGCTGAAAAGCTTGGGTCTATTAACTAAGGTCCCATGTCCCACTGATCATTTTGAGCTGGTTTTTATTGGTCACTCATTTCTGGAGCAACATATTGGCGCCACCTTGTGTCTAATCTGTGTGAGTGGAAGTTAGTTTTTACCCTTGCTTTAATCCAGTGGATCCCTACCCCTCCTCGGGGCGCCCCACACATGCCATGTTTTTGTTTTAACCTTAAAATAGCACACCCGATTCAATTAGTCAAAGGCTTAATGCAGGGTTAGTCAACTCTAACCCTACAAGGGCCAGAGCCTGCTGGTTTTATTTTTTACCTCGTCAATCATTGCACCCACCTTGTGTACCAGGTCTAAACAATTCCCAGATTAGAAAGTTGCAATGAAAACACAAAGTGGAACTGGCTTCTAGGGCCGGAGTTGACTATGCCTGGCATTTATTGTGTAGTTCACTAATTTAACCAGTAGTGTCGTTACAGGGTGAAAGCAAAAATATGGCTTGTCTCCCCCGCGGAGAGGGTTGGGAGCCACTGCTTTAATCAGTGTACATTTAACACATTCTCATTTACAGCCACTTGGGAGCACTTAGCCTTAACTGCCTTGCTCAGGACCATAATTACAAATGTTTCCGCAGTGTCTGTCAATGGCATGAGCTGTACACCTGTAATCAAATCTATGCATTATATGCTGTGCTATTGTGTGTATTTATGAATACAAAAAGGATGTATGGTATACAGGATGTTTCCCTACATTATACAGTGCTTTATTACACACAAAGGCTAGCATATAATGCATAGATTATATTACATTTTTGCCGACTCATGCCCATTGACAGATAATGTGGAAGCAGAACTCATCCCATCCTAATTACAGTTTCAGTTCAAATGGCAAAGTGTGCACTGCAAAGTGAATGAAATCATTTTCTCATTTGAATTGCATTTTACAATTTTTTAAATATCATGAAATACATGTTGTACAGCTTTTAGAAGCTGTTCACTAAAAGAGAAATTAGTTCTGTTTACACTCAGCACAATTCTACACAAATTCAAAATATATCCCTTTAATGTTGTTGTTTTCTTGTAACAAACCTAAGACTTTTCATTGAGGACAAGAGCTGTATTACTTTCTTGCTATAATATGTAATTGTTTTCAAACTATTTAGTTTTTTTCAAAAAGTTCTCCCCTCCTGATTGGTCATGTTCAATTCCCCCTGACCCTGCATTGTCGGCAACTCCTCAGCAGGTGTGGGTTTAGTCGAGGGCGCTCACATGCTTCCTTCAAGCATGTGTTGCCAAGCCATCCATTTCTTATCACACTGTTCATTCAACACGGAAGTCATAAGTCATTACATGCAGGAAAACTATAACTCCGCAGTTGAACCCACAGGCACCCAATCGGCACACAAGGAGTTGATGGAGAGCAACATTGCAAGTCCGACTTTTCTGCTCCGGACAGTACTGTACCAATTTACCCCGAACCATGCTGGGCTTCTGTATGTAGTCAAAAATGCAGTGACCAAGCTTGATGCAGTATAATGATGCTGTAGAGTAAATCATTCCCAAATTTTTGGAGGTTCTGTTGGAAGGTTATATTTTCATAGCCAATAAGCACCAGAAAATGAATGCATGATAGCCATTGGCTTAATAGGCAAACTAGTATGATGCCATGTTCAAAGCAAAATGATTGACCTACGATATCACTCCTTTTAAGAGAACAGGTATCAAAGCTACTTCTCTGACAAACATTTTTCAACGGTCATCCAATCAGAATTCCAAATTGTGCCCAAATAGAGTACTGCAGTGAAAACATATATTTTTAGTATTCTTTTTTTATTTCTAATTATTCAGTAGCAAATGTTATATTTTTGCTACCAATTCTTTTGGCTGGCAAAATGGCAGCCAGCAGAAACCCAAACTGCTAAAGTGAGTTGTAAAAAACCTCTCTTTTTAGTAAAGTCTTACGCAAACAATGTTCTCAATGCTCAAGTTCATGTGTACAGCCCCTGGTTATACTTTGAGCAAAGTTTCATGTTGTGTCGGGCCTTCTTAGTGTTTCAAAAATAGCGATTTTAATGCTATAATATTAGTGCCCAATCACTCCCATTCAAGAGGTGATTTGACTGAAACCAAAAATAGGGAAAATGTTATGGAGCGTTTGCATCCTAATTATGCTTTTAAACCAAAGTTTGACTGGTAAATTCAAATAGACCTTAGGTTGCATTTTGGCAAGAGTTATGCTTTAACCCTGTGGTCAGGCTAATTCCCCAATCTGGTGGCCCTATTATTTTCATTCACTGAGGTGCTACATATTGATAACTCAGTTGGTACACTAAAGACAATACACTGTGTGCACAATTATTAGGCAAGTTGTATTCTTGAGGATTAATTTTATTATTGAACAACTACAATGCTCTCAGTCAATCCAAAATGTAAATACACCTCAATCTTCAGTTAAGTAAGTAAAAGTGAGGTATTTGCTTTCTTTGGAGAATATCTATGTGTGCACAATTGTATATGCAGAATAGCTATGCAACTTAATGAAAAACGAAGTTTCCCATCTCACTTATCTGTTAGTGAGAATAATAAACAAACAACTCAAAATTGACAAATATATATTTCAAATCAAATCAATGACCAATATAGCAATCCTTTTTTTCAATCACTGTCATAAGCCTTCCATTCATGGAGTCTGTCAGTTTCTTGATGTCACAGTTGGTGTTGTAGTGTGGAGAGAATCAGAGACCAGAGCAGGGCGGAGCGTTCGTGTTGTTTAATGAACAGGAGCGAAGAGGACAGACTGCATTGGAACTGTGAATACACGTATATTTGAACTGTGAATACACGTACATTGGAACTGTGAATACACGTATATTTGAACTGTGAATACACGTATATTGGAACTGTGAATACACGTATATTGGAACTGTGAATACACGTACATTGGAACTGTGAATACACGTACATTGGAACTGTGAATACACGTACATTGGAACTGCACAACGTCTAGATATATATATTTCCAAGTGCTCTAACGCGGCACTGACGCAACTAATATATACCTAGCGTACGCCTGGTTCTGACAATGACACATGTACATATTGTACGACACATAACGAGGTGAAGGCTCAATCAAATATGTACATGCTTACGATACATACAACAGCTCCGCACAGAAGATGTACAATCTCTCTCTTCGTCTTCTCCTCTCCTCTATAACAGGAGTAGTCATTCACAATAATGCAGGCCGAACCTCCGGAACGCTGGGGTCAAATAGGCATCTTGATTACTCATTACGCACAGGTGTGGATAGTTAACTAGTGCACCATTCATGCGCAATGAATAACCAAGTGCCTACCGATCCTCCAGCGCCCAGAGGCCGGTGCTCAATAAAACACATACACAAGACAATACATAACAAACATGCCACGAAACATAAAAGTCCATCCATATCGTGACATTTGATCTGTTGATGATCAACTTTTTGTGCAGCAGCAATCACAGCCTTCCAGACACTGTTCAGAGGGGTACTGTTTTCCTTCACTGTAAATCAACTGTTTAAGGGACCACAAGTTTTCAGTAGAGGAAGGGGGCCATGTCATTATTCATTCATTTTTAAGGCATTTACTGGCTAGCCACACAGTGAAGTACTTTGATGCATGCAATGGATAAAAATCATGGTCTTCTTGAAAGATGCAGACTTTTTCATGTACCACTGCTTGAAGAAAGTGTCTTCTGAAAACTGGCAGTAGGTTTGGAAATTGAGTTTAAGTCCATGTTCTACCCAAAAAGGTCCAACTAGCTCATCTTTAATAATTCCAGCCCATACCAGTACCCCACCTCCACCTTGCTGGTGTCTGAGTCAAAGTGGAGCTCTGTGCGCATTACCGATCCATCCATCTGGTCCGTTAAGAGTCACTCTCATCTTATCAGCCCATAAAAACTGTCTTCAGATATTTCCAGTGTTGAGGTTTAAACGTATGTGTCTTATTCAGTGGTGGTCGGGTTTCATCCGTCCTTACCTTAGGAATGTCTCTGAGCACTGAACACCTTGTACTTCTGGGCACTCAAGGTAGGTTGCAGTTCTGGAATAATTTGTTTCTTTTTTTCTTATTACGTTTCTTGCGACCCTGTTGACTATTTGCAATAAATTGTTTGATGATTCTGTGATCACGCCCCAATATCTTAGCAATTTCAAGGATGCTGCATCCTCTGAAAGACTTACAATATTTGACTCAATTAAATATATTTTTGGCTCATTTTGCCTGAGGAACAGAATCTGCTTAATAACTATGCACACCTTGATATAGGGTTTTGATCCGCTTAGGCCACACCCTCCTTCATTACACAAATACACATCACCTGATATGATTAAATCCAATAAGCATTCCAGTTTATACAGATTGGAGTTGGAACATATGCATAATGATGATGATATGGTAAAAATACTGACATTCCTAATAATTGTGCACACGGTATGTATAGTGTATATCCAATAAATTACTGTTATAATTCCTATTAATACAATTAATTTCATGTTACACAACTTGTTGTGAACACAGAATAGTTTATCCTCCTCATACTATATGACTTGCCAAACTCTGTGGTCACACACTACTGAAATGTCTAAAAACATGGCCACTCTTTTGATTAGTCTGTTGTTAAAAAACACTTAAATATGACTTATCAAACTCTATAATTAGTATGTTGTTAAAAAACACTTAAATATGACTTCTCAAACTCTATAATTAGTTTGTTGTTAAAAAACACTTAAATATGACTTATCAAACTCTATAATTAGTTTGTTGTTAAAAAACACTTAAATATGACTTATCAAACTCTATAATTAGTTTGTTGTTAAAAAACACTTAAATATGACATCTCAAACTCTATAATAAGTTTGTTGTTAAAAAACACTTAAATATGACTTCTCAAACTCTATAATTAGTTTGTTGTTAAAAAACACTTAAATATGACTTCTCAAACTCTATAATAAGTTTGTTGTTAAAAAAAACTTAAATATGACTTCTCAATCTCGATAATAAGTTTGTTGTTAAAAAAAACTTAAATATGACTTCTCAATCTCGATAATTAGTTTGTTGTAAAAAAACACTTAAATATGACTTCTCAAACTCTATAATAAGTTTGTTGTTAAAAAACACTTAAATATGACTTCTTAAACTCTATAATTAGTTTGTTGTTAAAAACACTTAAATATGACTTATCAAACTCTATAATAAGTTTGTTGTTAAAAAACACTTAAATATGACTTCTCAATCTCGATAATTAGTTTGTTGTTAAAAAACACTTAAATATGACTTCTCAAACTCTATAATTAGTTTGTTGTTAAAAAACACTTAAATATGACTTCTTAAACTCTATAATTAGTTTGTTGTTAAAAACACTTAAATATGACTTATCAAACTCTATAATTAGTTTGTTGTTAAAAAACACTTAAATATGACTTATCAAACTCTATAATTAGTCTGTTGTTAAAAAACACTTAAATATGACTTATCAAACTCTATAATTAGTCTGTTGTTAAAAAACACTTAAATATGACTTATCAAACTCTATAATTAGTTTGTTGTTAAAAAACACTTAAATATGACTTCTCAAACTCTATAATTAGTCTGTTGTTAAAAAACACTTAAATATGACTTCTCAAACTCTATAATAAGTTTGTTGTTAAAAAAACACTTAAATATGACTTCTCAAACTCTATAATTAGTTTGTTGTTAAAAAACACTTAAATATGACTTCTCAAACTCTATAATTAGTTTGTTGTTAAAAAACACTTAAATATGACTTATCAAACTCTATAATTAGTCTGTTGTTAAAAAACACTTAAATATGACTTATCAAACTCTATAATAAGTTTGTTGTTAAAAAACACTTAAATATGACTTTTCAAACTCTATAATACGTTTGTTGAGACTTCTGGTAATATCTGACTTTCCAGTCAATCCAACAAACAACATAACTAAAGCAAAACACCTGTCCACATGAAAATAACATACTCACATAATGAGGACAGGGATATATTTTTGTTTTTATTATCTGGGGTTTAGTTAATCTAATAGAAGCCATTTTTTATATGTTCCCATGCTGCAGTATTATGGCCACAAGTGGAGTCTAAAACCAGTGAAACACTCTAACCCAGTGTTTCTCAAATTTTGTTCAATATTGTACCCCCTTTGAATTGACTTTTTAAGCCAATTACCCCTTAACCAGCGCAAAATATTTTGGTAGAAAAAAAAGTCCATACAAAGAGGTACAATACAGCACCGGGAGTGATAGATTCACTAAACAACAACCTTTTTAAACAAAAATATTTAAATACTACATTCCAAATGTTTAGAATCCATCACTTAATCATTATTATAGTATAATTATTTTAGGCATTATGCATGACATATTTGTAAATTAGCATTTTTTCAAAAATGTATTGTACCCCCTGCAGTAATCTGAAGTACTAGTGGTACACAAACCCCATTTGAGAAACACTGCCCTAATCTACTTCTGAACACTAGGGGCAATGGTGAATGCTAAACGAGATGCTTGTTAAGTGTACAGTAGCATAAGCATGATGATGTTGATATCTTTGAGGCTCCTGATGTCTTTCCACCAAACTAGTAAATTTAAGTAAAGAAATATGACAAGCTAGATGCTGATTGCATAACTGATTGCAAAACTGAGGCCACTCTGTTTTTTAAAGCATTTTTTGTTTTGCACAAAGCGCTTTGAAAGGTGCATTCCGCAGTTTTAGCAAGATAGCTGTAATCATATTGGTTGAAGAACTATTCCATCTTCAAATACCTGCAAACACATCATTGCAGATTTTACCCTGTATTTCCTATGATCATGAAAATGCACACTCGAATATGAAGAACTCACACATTATGTGCTTCATATGCACAACCAGTAGGGGGGGCAATTCGGTCATAAAATAAGAAAAAGATGATGCCTAACCTACGCTGTTTGGGATCACTGATGGGATGATTGGGATCACCAATGCCATCCTGTATTCTTCTATATTTAATAAATTATCTTTCCCACCGCAAAGGTGTGGCTAACAGAATACCCCAAAGTATGTATGAAAATAATCAACTGCCCACTGACCAATATAAATAAGAGGGAATTACCACAAATTTTCCTTATAATTTTAATACATAGCATAATTACAAAATATGATGAGTAAACAGTATTTCTCAAGTTACTAAACGATGCCTCGCAAGTAGATGCAGCAAAGCCTATTTAGCTCACTACGGGCTACACAGGAATTTAAGTGATTAGGCTACATTGGTTGAATTGCATTCAATTTACAAACAAGTAACTTGTATAGTCTTGGGACCCAATATAAACCTACAGCTTCTACTGGACTGACCCTCTACCAGTGAATGAATCCCACTCAAAATTACATCAAGTACTGTAGCCTACCAATTATAAATGTAAGAATCTGTATAGGGACTTTATTGCCAGCACAGTGTCAGGCTTAATATTTGCCAAGATAGATGGAGACACAAAATGTCAACATAGTTATTGTTTGTCTCTGTGGGGTATAAAAATGTGCAACTCAGCTGCCTCATGAGTACATACACTTGTACACACAGACACACAGACACACACACAGACACACACACACACACATTGATTACTGCAGCTTAGTGATAACGGAGCATCTCAGTCTCTCTGTGGCCTTCATGGGGAGGTCAGTCTCTGGCTAGAATAAAATTAGACAAAAGGCTTTTTATAGCATTTAAATAAAACTTGCCATATGTTTGCAGCTTTATTGAAGCTTAAAGAGATATTTCAGGATATTGGCGACAAGGCAAATTACAGTCATATGCAAAGATTTAGGCACCCCTGACAATTTCCATGATTTTAATTTATAAATAATTGGGTGTTTGGATCAGCAATTTCATTTAGATCTATCAAATAACTCAAGTTCACAGTAATAATCAACAGCGCCCGCGTTGTTTAAATAGCAAATGCACCTGCGCCCATATTTGCACCCATGGGTGTGCTGGTCTAACAGTGAGTTGTGTTCAGGATAATTCTGGGTGTATTGCTATCTTGAGGCATCGGAAAGTTATCGCGCCGTTGACCAACAAAAACCTGTTCTAAAGTCAATGGCGCAGCATGTCATTGTTATTTTTACAGCAAATCAATCAAATGCACCTAGGCGTATGCTTGTTGCACACACAGGGAAGTGCAGCAGCACACAAACATGCAAAAGATTACAAACCAAAATACACTGCTCAAAAAAATAAAGGGAACACTAAGATAACACATCCTAGATCTGAATGAATGAACTAATCGTA
Organism: Umbra pygmaea; assembly: GCA_016801145.1. Lineage (NCBI taxonomy): Eukaryota > Metazoa > Chordata > Actinopteri > Esociformes > Umbridae > Umbra > Umbra pygmaea. Next base: position 11,443 of record JACXGM010011909.1, read on the forward strand.
TGAAATACTTTCGTCTTTACATAGTTGAATGTGCTGACAACAAAATCACACAAAAATAATCAATGGAAATCAAATTTATCAACCCATGGAGGTCTGGATATGGAGTCTCACTCAAAATGGGCAGACATGGTTCGAACCCCGGTCATCCCAGGCCTTCTGTGTGGAGTGTGCATGTTCTCCCCGTGTCTGCGTGGGTGTCCTCTGGGTGCTCCGGTTTCCCCCGCCATCAAAAACATGCCGGTTAGGTTTGGGACTACAGATGTACAAGATTGTATAAGTATAAGATTGTTCATTAATGTGCATTGTCCCAAGTAAATAAATAAACAATATC
>JACXGM010011909.1:11873-24627 GCA_016801145.1 Umbra pygmaea
AAAAAGTATATTTAAATTATACTCCAGTATTATACTTCTAGTATACTTATGTTTAACCATAAGTATGTATTCAATGTATTTAAGTATATTTGAAGTATACTTTCAAAATATACATACCAAAATAATATATTAGAAGTATATTTAGGATAAATAAAATACATTTCAAGTACATTTAAATATACTTTTTTTTTACTTGGGCCAATAAACAATATCCAAATGAAAGGGGAAAACCACACTACAGGCTGATCCAACTCTGATGTAATGTCCTTAAAAATGAGGCTCAGTATTGTGTGTGTGGCCTCCACGTGCCCATATGACCTCCCTACAATGCCTGGGCATGCTCCTGATGAGGTGGCGGATGGTCTCCTGAGGGATGTCCTCCCAGAACAAAGCATCTGCCAACTCCTAGACAGTCTGTGGTGCAACGTGGCATTGGTGGATGGAGCAAGACATGATGTCCCAGATGTGCTCAATCGGATTCAAGTCTGGGTAACGGGCGGGCCAGTCCATAGCATCAATGCCTTCCTCTTGCAGGAAATGCTGACACACTCCAGCCACATGACGTCTAGCATTGTCTTGCATTAGGAGGAACCCAGGGCCTACTGCACCAGCATAAGTTCTCACAAGGGGTCTGAGGATCTCATCTCAGTACCTAATGGCTCTCAGGCTACCTCTGGTGAGCACAACACGATTACTGACCCACCGCTAAACCGGTCATGCTGGAGGATGTTGCAGGCAGCAAAACGTTCTCCACGGCGTCCCCAGACTCCGTCACGTCTGTCACATGTGCTCAGTGTGAACCTGTTTTCATCTGTGAAGAGCACAGGGCGCCAGTGGCGAATTTGCCAATCTTGGTGTTCTCTGGCAAATGCCAAACGTCCTGCACGGTGTTGGGCTGTAGGCACAACCCCCACCTGTGGACGTCGGGCCCTCATACCACCCTCATGGAGTCTGTTTCTAACCGTTTAAGTGGACACATGCACATTTGTGGCCTGCTGGAGGTCATTTTGCAGGGCTCTGGCAGTGCTCCTCCTGCTCTTCCTTGCACAAAGGTGGAGGTAGTGGTCCTGCTGCTGGGTTGTTGCCCTCCTACGGCCTCCTCCACATCTCCTGATGTACTGGCCTGTCTCCTGGTAGCGCCTCCATGCTATGGACACTACGCGGACCGACACAGCAAACCTTCTTCCCACAGCTCGCATTGATGTGCCATCCTGGATGAGCTACCTTACCTGAGCCACTTATGTGGGTTGTAGACTCCGTCTCATGCTACCACTAGAGTGAAAGCACCGCCCGCATACAAAAGTGACCAAAACATCTGCCAGGAAGTATAGGAACTGAGAAGTGGTCTGTGGTCGCCACCTGCAGAACCACTCCTTTATTGGGGGTGTCTTGCTAATTGCCTATAATGTCCACCTGTTGTCTGTTTCATTTGCACAACAGCATGTGAAATTGATTGTCAATCAGTGTTGCTTCCTGAGTGGACAGTGTGATTTCACAGAAGTATGATTGACTTGGAGTTACATTGTGTTGTTTAAGTGTTCCCTTTGTTTTTTTGAGCAGTGTATTACGGTGCAAATCCACTGTCATAATAGCAATGAGTGAAAGGTACAAACGTGTCTGGCTCTTAAAGGGAATGTGAGATGAATCTCTGATTGGTTTATTGCATGTTACGCCCAAAACACACCAATGAATTAATGAAGACACTTAGTACAACCGTTTTAGACGCCTGGCGCATGGACCCTTTTATCCGCTGTCAAACTGGCAAAAGTGGATTTGGACACACCCAAAGCACATTTGCGCCATGGACATCACGCTATGCGCTTAGATCGTTAAAATAGGGACCTAAAAGTGCAGACAGATACTGAGGGGCCAAACCATGCAGTGCCTTATATGTGAGCATTAGGATTTTAAAATCAACTCGGAACCTGACCGGGAGCCAATGCAAAGACATTCAAATAGGTGTAATATGCTAATTTCTCCAGACTCCAGTCAGGATCCTAGCAGCAGAATTTTGTACACATTGAAGTTTGTTAAGTGTGGTTTTAGGAGCCCCAGCAAGAATGCTTTGCAGTTGTCAATACGGGAAAAGACAAAGGTATTAATAACCCTTTCAGCTGCAGAGAGGGATAACATAGAACGGAGTCTGGCAATATTTCTGAGATGAAAATATGAGCTCCTAACAGCAAACCGCACATGAAAGTCAAAGGACAGACCAGAATCAAATATAACTCCCAAGTTTTATAATTTGGTTTGAGCCTCCAAGTCAGAGCCATCTACGTTTACAATCAGTGAGCCAGCTTTACGAAGCTGATGAGAGGTGCAAATGAGCAAGACCTGAATATAAATCTGCGTGTCATCTGCATAAAAATTGTAATTTAGCCCAAGTGATCTTAGAAGCAATCCAAGTGGAAATATGTAAATGCTAAAAAGGGCCCAAAATTGAACCTTGAGGAACACCCGTACGGACAGACCTGATCTCAGACCTGAAACCACTCATACAGACAAACTGTTGGTGTTCAGAGAGATAAGATCTAACAAACTGTGTGTCCATTCAAGTCTTGGCTCTGACTGTGAACACTCAACAGCCTGTTTCTCTGTAGGGGACCTAGCAAAATATAGGGCATCATAAGCAAAGTGGAAATTGAAAATGTGTTACTTTCATTGAACAGGAGTTATTTCCTGTATATATACACTGCGTTCCAAATTATAAAGCAAATTGGTATTAAGTGTCATATACATTAAATGTTTTCTTTTTTTAAGCAATATGGGAAAGAAAAAAGATCTCTTTGCTGCGGAATAGCGTCAAATAGTGCAATGCCTTAGACAAGGTATGAAAACATTACATTTTTCACAAAAACCTAAGCGTGATCATCGTACTGTCAAGAGATTTGTGGCTGATTCAGAGCACAGACAGGTTCGTGCAGATACAGACATAATGAGGAAGGTTAATGCTAGACAAATTCATCCCTACAAATGTACGCAAACATAAATTGTTCCAGTGGGCCTAAATCCACTATTATTTTCAAACAGTCTTGTTTACTGATGAGTGCCGTGCAACCCTGGATGGTCCAGATGGATGGAGTAGTGGATAGTTGGTGGATGGCCACCATTTCACTATAAGGTTGCGACGTCAGCAAGGAGGTGGCAGAGTCATGTTTTTGGCCGGAATCAGAGAGCTGGTAGGCCCCTTTGGGGGGGAAGAAAGCTGGTAGGCCCCTTTACGGTCCCTAAAGGTGTTAAAATGGTATATAGGGTATACAGAGTATACAGAGTTTCTGACTGACCAGTTTCTTCCATGGTACAAAAAGAAGAACCGTGCCTTCCATAGCAAAATCATCTTCATGCATGACAATCTCATGCTGCAAAGAATACCTCGTGTCATTGGCTACTATGAGCATAAAAGGAAGGAAACTCATGTTGTTGCCCCCATCCTCCCCTGATTTCAACCCTATTGAGAACCTTTGGAGCATCCTCAAGCAAAAGATATACGAGGGTGGGAGGCAGTTGACATCAAAACAGAAGTTCTGGGAGGCTATTCTGACATCTTGCAAAGAAGTTCAAGCAGAAACTCTACATAAACTCACAAGTTCAATGGGTGCAAGAATTGTGAAGGTGGTATCGAAGTAGGGGTCCTATGTTAACATGTAACTTGCCCTGTTAAGCTATTGATTTCAGTAAATTTGACCTTCTAATGCTGCAAATTCAACAAATGACCATTTTCAGTTTTTTACAACCTATAAAATGTTTTGAAACTCTGTTGTGCATAATAATTTGGAACAGTGCATTTTTAGTATTTTATTTTTGAAAAAAATACTGTTTTCTTTGGGTGGTTTGTTCAATGAAATTCAACATTTACCCTAACGGTTGGTGACTTGAAAATTATACTGACTGTCATTTGCATCGACTATTTAGGAAAATTTGTGTAAAATATAATTTGCATAATACCATCTGGTAGACGTTACCGGAGCATCAAGGCACGGACCACCAGATTAAAAAACAGTTTTTTTCCGCAAGCCATTCGGCTGCTAAACATGGAACATTGATCACAAATCACAAATCATTTCATGAGCCCTGACACTCTCTGGTCACTTTATCCACTTTACATCTGATGTAACAGAATTCAATGCACCTTTAAAAGTAATTTTCCATGCCATATTTTATAATATTTATTACTTTGCTGTCGTACACTCTCCGGACCACTGCTCAGTACATAGTGTATTTTTATTATTATTATTATCGTTTTAAAAATTATTTATATTGTATATAACCTTTTTAAGCCCTCTGTGTAGATATGTTGAGCCTTGTCAAAAGAATTTCTCTGCATAGGATGATGTGATGTTATCCGATGCATATGACAAATAAACAACTTTGACTTTGACTAATAATTTAGAATGCGGTGTAGAGTCGTCAGGTTTGAGGTGTGATTTAGATGTCAATTGGATGGAATAAATCCGCTCTCCATGATTAAAAAAGGATGTGTATAAGATATTGATATGGTTGGCATTTAGATCCCTGATTGATTGCGATGGCATTTGAATGTTCTCAGTAAATGCCATATCCTATGCTGCGTGCGCGGCTAATGGATGTCCACGGACGGCAAGTCTCAGCATCCGTCCGTACTGCCCCACCCCCCCAACTGCACTCCTCTGCCAAACAAAAGGTTATCTGCTCCTCTAGATGGAGTAGGAGGAGATGCTTTGACTCATAAAGAATAAAGAATCCATTGGACATCCTTTGGAGAATGGTCTGGTATTTAGTGTAGACAAACACCATAATCACAATATCCTCTCAGGATGTATAAAAAAGTTTTGTGATTTGATTCGTTTCGTGTGGGTTGACCAATCAATTGATCACCACTATAGAAATTGCCAAGCTGCTCTAAAACATTGTTTTAAAAAGGTAACGTCACCTACAACAAAAGTGATCTCACCTTGTCTCAGACATATCAACACCAATCAAAATTAGGTTAAGGTGTGCAGCAAGTGGTTTTGGGAGCAAGAGCCACTGCTTTCTCTGATTGAATTGGCTAGGAATTGTCATCACTCTGTGGCTTCCAAATCAACGACTTGTTTGCAAGGTGGGACATTACAGCTGAAAATATATTTTAATGGTTGATCATGTGTCTGGTCCTTCCCTTAAATAAAAACCTTCAATTATAATTTTGCTGTTGCTTAGACAATTCCTCACAACAAAGGCCATTGATTCATTTTCAAATGAAAATAAGAGGCTGCAAGTGGCTAAACTATATTTAAAAAAAACAGTTCTGAAATCAAATCTGGTGAAGAAAAACATCCTTTCACCAGTTGGGTTGAGCACATCTAACATCGTTATGCAAATTGTTGTGTTCGCCGGTCAGTGTAATTTGACAGAATCTCATCTGGGTTTTCACCAGTCTGATTGGAAGATTACTCAGCCATACCAGAGTGGAAGGCTGCAGATCCGCTGCAAGGAAATATATTGTGTTAGGACAGCAAGACAGCTAATTAAAGTGAATGGCACACAGAATAGCACCCTGGCAATGAGAAATACATTTCTGCAATAACAATCTGGGCTCTATCTGCCTATGTTGGCACTTTTAGCTTTTACCTCACTTCAGTGTCAGTATATTCAATATGAGGTGTTTTTGTCAAATTCCTCAATTAGCCCAAGGAATGGTTAAACATTAGTTAATCCTCCTACCTGTCTGTATTTTTCTACTACAGATTAGTTTCAATGGAGCTGTTGAGGAAGTCTTCTGTTAGGAGCTATTGTCAGGGTAATTTTTTACCTTTATAAAAGCAACGTGATCTCACAGAATTCAGTGAAATTACCATGGACCCATAACTTCAAAACCTGTGGCAATTTCACAGAATGGCAGAAAATTCTGTGAAATAAACACGGACCCTTAACTGCAAAATCTGTGGCAGTTTCCTGGAATCGCATGATGACGTAGCAGAGTGTAAATAGCGTAGTTTTTTCAGGTTGGTAGGATGGGGATGGTGGGCGGGCATATAAAAATGTGACTCATATAGCAGAGATTGCAAGTTCAAATCCAGGCAGACACTTTGCATGTATTTTGTTTTATATTCCAGCACGATGCAGACGTGTTGCAAATGTGCTTTTTGATCCCTTTTTTCCTCACTGTCACCATGTTTCTAAACAATACATCACAATGTAATATATGTTACATGGAGTTAACAGCAAGGTTTCTGAGTGGTTAGGGTAAGGGTTTGGGTAAGGCTTAGATCGAATTAACAACAAGGTTTCTGAGTGGTTAGGATTAGGGTAAGGGTTTGGTTAAGGCTTAGGTCGAGTTAACAGCAAGGTCTGGCTGTGTGCCCATCGCGAACTTTTCTGTGAAACTGCCACGGATTTTGAAGTTAAGAGTCCGTTGTCATTTCACGGAATTCTGAGAGATCAGGCTGTATAAAAGTTATAGTTTGAACCTGTTCTCCCTGAGTGAAAGAGCTGACTGATGAGGGAGACAGTCAAATAATTACTTCAAGTGATTTAGAAACATAGACAAATTATAATTATTTTTAATCGTTCCCCTTCAAACCTCTTTATGTGTGGTCTTTAGAATTTGCCTATTTACATTTTGGGAGACAGATATTGGCAGAGACAATATAAGACAGTTGTGCTAGGCTAGGTAAAGTGGTATACACTTGTGTTACATAACAACCTTGACCGTACACACTCACAGATCTCTCCCCAAAAACACAATGTGGAGTTCTTCTTTCATTCAGACATCAAACCCTTTACTGGAACATCTCCCTCCCTCGCATCCTGCAACTTTGCTTGTGAGATAGCATTTGTTTGCAGACGCAGTAGTAAAATTGTCTGTTTTTGGTACAAACAACTCATTAATCATTGAAGACAGCAAACATGACTGGCTGCTAATCTACATAGCCTTTAAAAGGCTCCGGGATTTATAATTCAAGCCTTTCTCTCAGTGGAGGGGACATTCTGAAGCTGTCCTAAACCTGCCTGTCTTAAACGCTGCTGAGTCTCTGGAATGTAGAGGCCACTTCAAGCCTCTGCCAGGATACTCACTCACTTCACATCAGCTGGTGAAAGTGGGTGACGAAAGTGAGTGTCTAAACATGTACATAAACCTTTCAATTACAGAAAAACTTGACAAAGTGTACTTGCCTGTTTAAAACATAATTACCAGAGTTTTTATAGAAAAGACAACGGGGTGCCTTGTTTGACAAACCTACAGGCGATGCTCAGTATGTATAGTAGATATTACAACAAATTTGGTATATTATTTATGCAAATGGTGAGACGTCAAAGGGGTTTAGTTAATTAGCCGGCAATGTGATTATGACTTTTCCCTCAGAGGCTTCTATTACTTTGAGTCTACAGGGGGCCTCACTTTGATCAGTTGACGTTAACGTGTGAACAACTACTAATACATCAGCACTGACAGTCGGCCAGATGTGACTGGGGAAGATATTGACCATGTATGGGGCGCTGATTGGAATGATTTGTACTTGTGTGTGCAGTAGGTTTTTACCGATGACAGCACGTCCACTTTTTTGCCATCCACTCCAATTGAAACGACGTTGAATAGAAGTTGAAAAGATGTCTTTCAAATGATTGTGCTCACCTAACCAGTGGAAATCGCAAACCACCATAATAATTATTTTATAAATAAAATAAATGATTTAAGAAATATTATGAAAAACATAGATAATGAAATATCTTATTTATTAATAAAAGAAAAAAGCATGAAAGGCAAACACTGTAATTTCAAATTTGCTAAAGTTAATATTAGTAAAGTGTAAAAGTGTTAAAAAAGTGTAAAGATAAACCACCAGGTGTGGACGGCCTTGACGGTAAACTTCTTTACAGACTTAATTGCCCCTGTTAATTGTCATGTTATTAACCAAAGTTGAAATCAATGTTTATGTCCTTGTCACAGTTCCCTTGCATAAAGGAGTGAGAGACAGGCGCGAAGGTTGCAATAATCCACAATAACTTTATTAATGAAACAAAACACTGCCACGAGGGGCTAAACGGACTAAATATAGCACCACACAGGAACACGTAACATTAGACATTGACGAACAGGGGAATGACAGAAACATGAGGGCTAAATACTACAGCACATTAGAGACAATAGGAAACACCGGTGCCGAAATAACACATACAAGGACCCACACTGATGACATCATACGACATAATACCTGCAAGACACAGAAGGGACACCAGGGGTAACCACATACCACAACACATGAGGGAGCAACTCAAAGGAACCATAACTAAACCACCGTATATATAAATACTGAAAAAACTAACCAAAACCTATACACAACAGAAAGTAAAAGGAGGGCAAATCCCAACCCCTCCATGGCTGGGTGTGACAGTCCTTATGAAAGGAAAATAAAGATTGAAAAGAAAGATGCAGAAAGCTATCAGAGGAGGAGCAGCCCCAGGATAAAAATTGAAAGGACAATATATAAATAAATGTAACAAGTAGTAGAGTTAAAGCAGCTAAAGCTTGTGTTATTTTTTCACTTGTGTGTAGGTCACAATTTTCTAATATGCAATTTGTGTCTATTTCACAAAATCCTGTGATTATTTAGGTATTTAATTATATTTCATAGGGGGTCAGGTGGTTAGAGAGTCAGACTTGCAGTCGGGTTGCCGGTTCAATTCCCGACTTTGGCAAATGTCATTGTGCACGTCACCCTATGTTGCTGCAGGGGTTCCTGTAAATAAAGAAATGTCCCTGTAATCACTGTAAGTCGGCTAAATGACTAAAAGGCACATGTACATTTCTATAATACAAATGTTGTAAACATTTTCTAAAGATTATTAAATTAATTTGGAATCTTGCTTATGTGTTATTTAGCTTTTTTTGGTGAATAATTCTTAGAGTAAAATTTGTTTATTTGTTACATTCATAGAAATGCAAAAATGTACACATTCAGTATATTTTAAGGTACAATATGTTGCACAAAACAATAACAAAAGACGCATTTTGCATTAAAAAAGCAAACATCACTATACCTATATTATATATATTTCTTAGTTGTGTGCAGTGGTTAAATTGGGCCGAAGCTCTCCGGGGCTCAGCTCCGGCACATAAGCCTGCTTGGATGTGCCTGCTTCTGTAACGTTTCCCTGTTCCTCTTCCCCTTCCTGGACTGATCAGAACTACATTTCCCATTACCCGGACTCTGTAACTTTCCCTGTTTCCTTTCACAGAACTACAACTTCCTTGGTCTTGCCTGCTCAGAACTACATTTCCCATAACCCGGACTCAATCACCCAAATTCCATTCACCTGCTCTCACCCAGTCAGTATATAAGACACACACACCATTGCCTCTTCGCGAGGTATTGTGAGTATTGGATTTTTCTCCATTCTGAGCATTCCATTACTATGTTGTTATTCCTGTTTGACTTTGCTTTGATTGTTTTTGATTCTGCCTTGGATTATCCCTTGTACTTTTGCCTTCTTTTGATATTTATATTCTGGCCTGACCCCTGCTCTGTTTGATAATTATTCTACCTTGGATTATCCTCTGTGCCTTTGCTGTTGGACTGATACATACCTGTTTAGAATAAACAGTGTTCTTTTTATCTTTGGGAGTGTTCATTATAGCTGGCAGTCAGTTGCCTACTGGAAATATGTCACATACAATTTGATGGCAGTGCTGCTTTTGAAAACATGATACTTCTGACAATAAATGAAAGATTCTTTTTAAAATGGCATGTCTATTTTGTCTCGGCGGAGCTGAGATGAGAACAATCGGAACACAGCCGTATTCTTGTTCAGCTGCTTAATCTCGTTGTCAATCGACCATTGCGCGCCGCTCGCACACTGCGCATCAAGGTTTTATCCTACGTTCGGACCGAACACTAATTGAGCGTGAAATTCGCTTCTATTGCTTCTAGTTGGACGCTTGAACAATTTGAATCCATTAGCTTGTCCAAAAGCGAACAGGACGTGCGAATAAAGCAAGTGCTTGAAGTGAAATAGAAGCGCGTTCGAGGCAGAATTGAGGTGTTGGGAGGGGAGAGAGGCCCCTGCTCAGCGGCGGCGCCAGGCATTTCCCTTAATGAGACAAACAAATCACCATACTCTAAAAACTATGAATAAAGGACAACACAATTTTGATTGTACAACTAACCAGTGTTATTATCATTTTTATGCCTTAATGATAAGCAGGTTGTAATGAGGCAATCACTGGAGCCAGTAAACAAAACTACATGGCTACTTGGTTACCAAGCTGGCAGCTTTGAAGAGTGTTTGTTAAGTCCTGGTTAGACTACGTGTGTGTGTGTTTGTTTGCTTTTGTGTGTGTGTGTGTGTGTGTGTGTGTGTGTGTGTGTGTGTGTGTGTGTGTGTGTGTGTGTGTGTCTGTGTGTGTGTGTCTGTGTCTGTGTCTGTGTCTGTGTCTGTGTCTGTGTCTGTGTCTGTGTCTGTGTCTGTGTCTGTGTCTGTGTCTGTGTGTATTGTAGTAGAGAGAATGGGAGCAGGAAGTTTGTGTGAGGTGAACCAGGTCACCACAGATCCAAATCTTCTCAGCTGTTGCTATACTGTCATGCTGCACTGTCTCTTCATGTGGCAGATTATGTTTGGAGTCACTTCTTATATCATAACAAGGTAATAAAATGTGTAATCAAGTGATGACTGATTAACAGTAATGTACTGTAAATGCTAAATGCACTAATACATGTTGATACTACAGCAATGCAAAATATAGGCTCTTAACCTTGCAGTTTTGCACATATCATGTAAGACACAATTTCTCCATTTCTTTGCACAAAATTCTCCAGAAAATGCAATTTTATGGTTTATTTTTCAAAAACATGTTTTTCAAAAACGCCCCAGACCGCCCTAGGGAGAGCCCCCCCACATAACAAAACCCAATTTAACCCCTGTGTGTAGTTACATTATCCTAAATGTTTCCACCAACTTTCAAACCCAGAGAAATTTTTAATATAATTCGAAGACACGGGACGTTTCATTTTGTCTTCCGTCAAGACGGTCTCATATTACCTTTGATTGCTCTAGTTGCTCTAAGTTCCAGGGAACCCCCAAACATAACGTGAATAAAGTTATAATATTTTTAACAATACATTACTTTGTGAGTGAAAATGTTTTCTGCCGGAGACGCTATATTGGAAGGTTGTCATTGACGACGATAAAAAAACATGATCACACTTTACTTCCCGATGTCATCCAAGTACATCTTTTGCTATTGTTTTGATTGAGAGACCCCTAGTGGCCAAAAACAACATATTGTACGTTTAAGAAAAAGGATTTCAGGTGTAACTGTAATGTATTGTTGTGCAATTTAGTGGATTTTGTTCCAATTATAGATCCAATGTCACGAGCGGTGTGGGTGAGATGAGGAGAGACTCACAGGCAGAGATGATAGAAGATCAAAGGCCCTATCTTACACCCAGCGCAATTTACTTTTTACACAAACGCATGTATCATACACCCGACGCATATGGGACTTTTCCCTCCACAGATGTGCGTCGGTAAATTAGTGAATGAACTTGCGTTCATTGGGCGGTTCAGCGAAAAGAAGAGGCGTGTTCCGGCGCAAACGTTCCCTGGTGCTATCTTGCAGTCCCCGAAAACAATTCCGCCACTGACCAGGAAAAACCTGGTTTAAAGTCAGTGGCATGTTATTCATATGCTATTTTAAGGGCGCATGCTTAACCATAATGTAGCGTGTGCACAACGCACATACACTTTGCTCCTCTCATCTACACAAATGCAGCAGTTCTTTATTATTGCAATACATAATTAGAAGGAAAAATATTACCACACGAGGAAGTCATTGTGGTGTCCGAAAATGTGAAAATAGGTATACATCTAGTGTACACATTTACTCAAATTATTCATAATGAATTATTTGCACTGATATACATCAACCTCAAGGGAACCCATTCAATCAACAAGTATACACACGTAATTTGCGATGCTAATAGTAAAACCACCCATGTCTTTACTCAGAATTACTCAGGCTCAAGCCACGACTAATTTATGGCAACTTTACCATGAGGAATCCCCCCTTGGATGGGTGGCTGTGAAGGGGACAACAGCTATCCGTTAAAGACATGGTTAATGATGACACAATTTATAATGCCAGCAAGTGCATAAAATGCTGTTTTATCAAAAACACACACAAACACGCAGTGTAGCCTAATTGAATGAACATTTGGCACACTGAAAATGCACGTCAGGTGTTTGGATAGAACAGGTACACTACTCAAGTCGCAGCATTCTTTGTGGCTTGTTGTATTTTACGCAACATTTTCATGAATATTAGAGGACTTCAGGAGATGTGATGTTGAAATGCGTGCCAGCCACTTAAATGCCCAGAAATGCAGAACGGGAGTGGAAAGCTTATTTGACAGAAGAGTAATCTCGGTCTAATGTTAGACTACATTACAAAAATATTACCATGCATTCATAACCTCGTGATTCAGTGAGAGTGAGTCCAAAACATTGGAAAGTAGGCTATGTCTTGTGACATTTCTTTATTTACATTTTGTAAAAAGAAAAATCAACAGAAAATCGCCGTTATAATAGCAATCCGCCATAGAACAAGCGCACCTGCTCTTAAAGGGAATGTGAGATGACGATCTGATTGGTTTATTGCACGTTACGCCCAAACCACACCTATGACTAATGAAGCTACTTTAGACCTACCCATTTTAGATATGCGTCGGGCGCAAGAATCATTTATCCCGCCGGTAAAATAGCAACAGCGCCCGGGACCCTCCCACAATGTAACTTGCGT
>JACXGM010011910.1:0-17762 GCA_016801145.1 Umbra pygmaea
CCATTATATTGTTATGTTTTGTGCTTTACTGACACAATTAAGTGGAAAATAAATGTTTTGGGTTTACTGTACTTTGTTGACGTTAAAATGTATTAAAAAAAATATGGTATCGAAAAAAGTATCGTTAAGGAACCGGTATCGAAACTGAGGTATCGAAATTGGCACCGGATCAAAAGATTTTAAACGATGCCCAGCCCTAGGCAATTAGCATGGTGTGTGATCTGGGAAGTGAATGGTTGTACCTGAGCAAGTTTATAGTAGTTACTCTAAGAGGCTGATCACTTATTCAAAACAGGTAATTCTCAGAATTGTTTTAAATGTTATTTTCACCTAGATGTCAAGGGTTATGATGTATAAACACAGCTGGCAAAGTTGGATTTAATTTATTTTAATTTCCAGGGTGTAATATGACAGAGTATGATGACTTTCTATAGACAATGTTTATGCAAACAAATAACCGACGCAGAGATTAACCACAATGCAGTTCTCCTGCATATGGTATATTTTCAGCATTTTGGAAGTACAATACTGTTACTAAAAAGAAAATCGCCCCCATCAACTATTCAGTAACAAAATGCATAAGAAACAATTGACTGACTATAATTTTCTTCTTGATTCCATGCATCTTTTATTTCTTTGCTTTCCTTCTGTACTAACAGGTTCCAATACCAACAGTATATTTTCCCCTGCTTAGCTCGGAAAGTGAACTTGAATTTAAGCATGAGGAGGTTTTCAGAGGAATTCCATTGGAATGTCCCCTGCCTGTCTTTCTGAGCTGGCTTGCTGTGCTGAGGCACTTTCATATCACATACTGTATGACCACTGCGACACACAACCACACACTTTTGTCTGTACTTATGAGGAGGTTTTAGGCAGATGAATGGATGTTTATTCAGAAACCATGGACATGCTCAATTTTGTCTTTAATTTAATGAATGTGCACTACATAGTGTAACGAATTGTTTTCATTATACATAATAGTATGTCTTGGTATTATAAAAGTAAATAAACAGTTTATTTTTTATTAACGATTTGGACAAAGTAACATTTATACCCGAATGTAAATGTAGAACATGCTGCTGAAACACAGTTTGCTCATGCGTAGCCCCATAGGTTAAATTGTATTTACTTTCGTAATGAGCAAACGTATTCTTTCCTGACACAAGAGGAAAGGCTGTTTCACAAAATGTACAAAAGGTTTTGTCAGGTTAACATACTTGCTTTATAAACAAATGTATAGCACACAATTATATGCTTTGGGATGAGAGAAAATGATATGGAGAAAATATTTACATGTTTTTTCCATCAGCATTCTCTGCAATGCGGAAATTCATAGGTCCAGAAAGCCCGGCTACACCTCTGCTTGAAAGATAAAGTAGTTCTGTTGTAATGCTCTGTTGTAATGCTTACAATTCTACAAATAGCAGTAGCACCTTTAAATTTAAACCTGTTTTCTCAGGAAATCAGAAAGGAGATACAAGACCAAGTTTAAAATCATGAAGCATCTCTGGCCGATAAATACAGTACTGCCTTTATGAGAATTCAATGTGATACGTCTCTTGTTTTCCTTTTGAACTTGGCAGACATCTTAGTGGCTTAGATTTTTCCTCTACTGGATCCCATATTTTGGGAACAGGAAGTGTCGGAAATACTTTTAGATTTTGTCATTTTCGTTATTCTCACTTGTATTCAAGTGCTAGTTTTGTGTGCTCTATATTCTATACTATGTTTGTTTCCTGTGCTTATTCATGTCTGTGACACAAACCAGCTGCTCTGATGATAACATTCAATTCAGTTCAAAGTCCTCTGTGTCTTTGTAGGTTAATAATGAGGTAATACATGCAAAACCGACCACAATGACAAGGACCTGATTGACGGGCATGATCCATTCATTCGTCTGGCTTCACTACACTGATGTTAATTCATTTTCAACTGACTGTACAAATGTGTGTACCAAAGGCAGGACCGTGTATAAACTGACGAAACGCTTTTGTTGTTTCTCAGTCGAGTCCCTCCCTTCCAGACAAATCACCATTTTACCCGCTTATCA
This sequence comes from Umbra pygmaea, assembly GCA_016801145.1. Taxonomy (NCBI): domain Eukaryota; kingdom Metazoa; phylum Chordata; class Actinopteri; order Esociformes; family Umbridae; genus Umbra; species Umbra pygmaea. The sequence goes on from JACXGM010011910.1 coordinate 2,051, forward strand.
GCTTATCAGACTGTGTACGTGTCTGTCAGAAGGAATAGAAACTAGTAACAAACCGTGCCCAAGTGTGTTTTAGCTATTTAGGGATATGTCCTACTGAATACAGTATATTATACTTTGGCCTTCTATAATTGTTGCCTATTAAGATCAGGCAGTGATAAGTGGCAGTTGGGGTGCTGAATGATCTGTCTCAGCCATATGATAACACTCTGGTTCACACAATAAAAGCTTTGCTGCTGATGTTGTCTGTTGTAACCTCCAGTCTAGTGGATCAGGCAGAGTCTGAACATGCCTGCTTGATCATGGTTGCAGAGTATGTCACCACTTGGTCTTGTGATCATGCAACAGTCACACCCGTGTACGTGTGGGCCCAGGGAAGTGTATATTCTGTGGAAGTGAGATCTCTGGGCAGGACTGAATCATGCAGAGGAGTTGGATGAGCGCAGGGCCAATGACCTCACCATGACTAACTGACTGAGTGAGTGACAGCATATCGTTGCACGGAGAAAGTGATTTATGTCTCCCTGTCTGTTAACACTGGTGGGACTGTTAGTTTGGGAGAATCTGGGGGAAATCAACACTAAGCCCATTAGAGAACACCTAGTGGGCGCACTGTTACACAGGTGCATGTATTTAAATGAATTTGTATTAAGAGGCTGTAGTTTATAGGAGACCTTCTTTGGGCCTTGCAAAAGTATTTGCTCTAAATATGACATCTACATTTTTATTACATTATACAGTATTGTATACTGTTTGTTGCTTTTGCTTTGATTCATGATGCTGAATAGTGATATAATATAATGAGCACACCATGTGCAAACTGCCGGATAAGGTCACAATAGAATGTATCAGCCCCTGTTCTCACCCCATAGCAAAGCCCCACTCAAACTGAAAGGTACTGTACACTTTCTTGAGCTTTTTTGATTTCCTAGTTGCAAAAAACTAATGTCAAGTACAATGTTTTTGTTTTTTTCCTCACGCATTTGCTTTACTAAAATATCCCCATATTCATGTCGGAGTTAAGTAAGCAAGAGTCGCGTTACATACAGAGTTAAGAGTCACATACTAACCCAGGGCTGCCCAACCCTGTTTTTGGAGATCTACCATCCTGTAAGTTTTCACTTCAACCCTAATGTAGCACACCTGATTCTAATAATTAGCTAAAGGAACACTACAATATGTTGCCCACAACGGTTGGAGAGAACCTACAGGGCGGTAGATCTCCAGGAATAGGGTTGGGCAGCTCTGCACTAACCCATACATATACTGTAGGATTATTAAACCCTCAGAATTGGTTGAAAAACTCTCTCCAAAACTGTATCTTACAATTGGGCCCCTAAAATCTGTGCTGTTAAACCAGTGTAAAATGGTTAGTGAGTTTTAGCGGGAGGCGCTATTCAGTGGGTTACGTCACTCACTCTGATCCATTGCCAAGCTGTGGCTTTTGTGGGATGTTGATAACTACAATATGCTTTGTAGGTGACAGTTGTTATTGTGTTCAGAGAAGTATTTGTTTGAGCCACCATGTGGTGTTCTGGGTTAAGTCATTGCTTCGCAGGACAGTTGGCCACGGTTCGATCCTGGTCATGGAATTTTTGACTATGCTGGGAGCCCCTGCATGAGACAGTGAAAATTGTTACATCGCTGCCAAGGGTAGAATACTTTGTTTGTACATGTTTGGAAATTGACTGTTTATTTAATGTAGAACAGACTTTTTTTTCTATTTTCTGATTCTATTAATAATTTTTTGCGCGTTTCCATTCTTTGTCCACAGTGAACTTCGAAGGCAAAGATGGATGGCGAAAGTTCGTTCAGCCGGAGGTCGTGGGCATCTCACTCCTTACGTGTTACTGCCAGGGAGCTCTCATTGGTCAGCACGCGAGGCAAGGCCAACGCTATTGCAGAGCGCTTTTCCAAGTGAGTGACATGCAAGACTTCTATCTGTGTGTACACACATTTAATGTATTTGTAGGGAATCCTCCATATCACTGAGCTCTACCCCACGTATTGTACCAAGCACACTTATTTACATTTGCATTTTAGTCATTTAGCAGACAGCGACTTAGAGTAAGTACAGGGGAAATCCCCTGGACCCACTTACGGTAAAGTGCCTTTCCAAAGGACACAATGACATTTGGCAGTCTGGAATTGAACATCAACAATGGTCACACTTTTCTCCATTATACTGTTGCACCTTTCTGAACCAGCAGAGGTCAGTGTTGCTCCTCTCTTCCTCCAGGTACCAGAAAGCTGCAGAGTCAAATGCAGAGAAGAAGAAAACAGTAAGTATCTCCCTTCAGCACCCCTACAGAAGGCTCAATCAAAAAAAATGTTTTGGCCAGTGGGTTTGTACTTTTCTATTCATAGTATTTATTTTTCTTTACCTTAAACAGTTTAAAGCACTAGGTGACACATTGTGAAAAATCATCTTCTCTTTAGAGAGCCCTGTAGGACAGACACCCCCCATACAGCATAATCACCCCCATACAGCATAATCACCCCCCAGTCTGAGGGACCGAGGCCATGTGTAGCCATCTCTGGTCACTTATTGGCCAATTATTGCTATGGGCAGGGAGTTTGGCCCATAATCCAGACTCAGCTATCTAATCCCACAGTAATTCCCTCAGTTGGATGGTTTTCTTTGTCTGTTGGTCAGTGCTGGAGAAGTGGACAAGGCATAAGTCATGCAGAAGTACAAGGTAATAACCATTTCCAGAGAATCGTCTAGGTAAATGTATTCTGAGCAGGTGCCTAGCTAGCATTGTATCTGGATCGTTGCTTTGCATGCTGGGTAAACAAACACATTGTGCTCAGTGTGTGTGGTGCCTGCTGTTCCTTCTGTTCCTTTGTTTGGGCAGATGGAAATGGGCACAATGCCTGGTTGGTAGGTGTGTAGGGTGTGTTAACACTTTATTTCTCATTACAATTAAACCTTAAACATGATATGTTCTTTGTCTGCAAAAGAAAAGTAGAATTTAAAGGTGCTAAATATACCTGTCACAGTGGAATGATATTGTTTTCAACGTACTCAATGGTGTTGTGATTGGATGTGATATTCACTTATCTTTTGATAAAAACTTCAAGTCATTTTCATTTTGAGGCTGTTAGTTAACTGTAGTTACAGAAATCAATTTCCTTGTTGTTAAATAATTTTCCCATTTGAAATCAGTTTCAGTTCGCCTGAGAAAATAAGCATTACTTGCCAGTGGCGTGCGACAGTGCGTGATTGGCGGCGGGGGTTTGGGCCCCGGATTGGCTGCTGTCTGTGCCCTTCCTCTCTGTCGCCCCCTGCAGGCCCGTCTTCCTAGCCTATACTGCATGCTGTCATAAAACACATTCTAAATACCTGCAAAAGAGATTGAAAAACTGAAGAAAAAAATAAGTACAAATAATCGTACCTAAGTTCCTGTGAAATGTTTCAATAACCAAAAATGTTGTTTATACAGTTTTAAAATTGTTGAACAAAAGTAAAATGTCAAGCACAAGTCTTCATGTTTCTGACAAAGGGAGAGCAGGGAGGGAGAGATGTTTCCAATGCAGCCTTGTCTTTTATAGGATGAACTCCATATAAGTCACTGAACACGGTGGGCAAGGTTAGTCCACCAATCTGGGCTTCTACCTCCATGTGGACATGCTACTTCAGCCTGGGTTTGATTCTCACCTACTGCTCTTTTAGTGAAGGTTCTGTCACTGCTTTTGTATCCAAACAAACGTAAAATGAAGTTTATCTGTAACATCCATGGAAACATTTAAAACACTATAGAAATGTATAAAAGACTACGTTCACTCCACTCTCAATAAAGTTGCTGGAAATGTACTGTTTAGTTGCAGAACTTGAAATATCCAGTCAGTATGTAGTCAGTTTTGGAAAACACTGGAAGAATTGTCTCAGGGTGTCCTCTCTACCGTAATAAAGGTAAATTAGTGATACTGAGTCATCGGACCAGTGTGCTTTGCTACAGGAGTAGTGTATCCTGTGAATACCATTATGTTGAATTTGTCGGCATCTCGATTTTTATAGCGCAAGACTTAAGACCCTTTGCCTCATCGGTAGTCTACACACCCAGGTCAATACCCCAGGATTCTTTCAGTTACTGAAGGATATGCTCTAAAGGGAGTCCACACATTCCTTTTTTGATTCAGGGTTGAGATGCTTGAAGATGTATTTTGTGGAAATAACTGAAAAAAACTTCTATACTTAAATGAATATCTTATTAGAATATATGAAATGGGATTCACCAAGATCCTCCACCACCAGCAGTGGGATTCTGGCCTCATGTTTGAATATGTTCTGCCACAGTAACAAGGTCCTTACCGGGTAGATACGTTCGTTTAATGAGGACATGAAGGCGTGGTTGTGCCAAATATAGGTAACAGAGTTCTTCAATGTTTTGTTCATTTCGAATACCAATGCAATACTGCTTTTTTACTTCAGTAGCATAAGCTGGTGCACTGTTGAGGATGTTCGGATGAGAAAAGATGTGCTGAAGTGACATTAGGAATATGTTGTTCTGTAATGAACCATAATGGTATAGAGGAGTTCACCATGCCAGGATGTGCTTCATGCCAATAAAAAAGTGCTTTAACATTTGACACTTTAAAATGCTGACACTGCTGCAGGCTCGCATTTGGACATGTTACAGTGACTTACAAAGGAATAAATGTTCCGTGTCCCAAGACTTTATGTCAAATAAGGAGGCGGGGCTGACTTTAGTAAAAAAGTATTGGGCAAAAAAATATTTTGACACATTGATACCCCTTTCCAACAAGTTTTGTCTTTTTATATTATTCCATATCAGATGTAGCTATCTAAACATTAGTAAAATAAATCATAATAATGATCTAAAAATTATAATAATGACTTGAACTAATGATTATATTGATGGAATCCTTTCTGCCTGCTAAGTATTTGAAACACTTACATACAGTATGGTATACCCCAGGCCTAGTCAGCGAAGAGTTAAACTTTTAACAAATGTATAATTTCCTGCTTTCTGGTTTCCTGTGCTAGTTTTTTTCCTTTCCCTTTCTCACTCCTAGTCTTAAAGGGGGGTGGGCTAGTTGCTACATGCAGAGTCTTTCCTAACTGCTAACATCTGGGGGAGCTTGATCACTTTCACCCATCACCCAGAGCTGAGGGAAGGACTGCCACAGGACCCTTTCCCCCTGCCACTCCTCGATATCACAGGTTTCACCACTTTTCTTTTAACCAAAAAAAAAGGGAGAACAAACTTTTCATTGTCTGCTTCTTCCTTTTCCTTGTGCCGCTTGAAATCCAGCTACTGTAACAAAGAGCGGTGTGTCCCTGACTGTGATTGTGTTTTCTGTCAGCTTTCCATTTCTCTCCCATCGATCCTTTGTGTCGTGCTCTCTTCTCCTGCTTTCCTTCCGTTCCATGTGGGGTTTTATATCGTTTGTCACATCCTTTGATGGCAGAAAGTGTTTTGGTGCGTTTTGTCAGTTGCCTGGTTGTGATTGTCACGTCAATGGTATGATGTTATGTTTGCTTCGACACCCGTGCTGCAAATTCTGACAAGTTTACAAACCTGTTGATCTATGATATGACTCAAAATGGTTTGAATTGAGATCTATGAAGAGGATATATAATTCCTCATGTGACCTAGCTTTATTAGTGTGCTCTGTTCTGCGTTCAAAGTCTTTTGTTTCACTTACCTATCCGAACGTTCCTGCATTACTCTGCATAGTGACATATTTCCATATTTTCTAAGATAGAAGTTTTGAATGTCAGTGGTGTGTCATTGTTCTCTAGTCCATTCTGGCTTGTCATCATTAATGAGTAAGAAGCTTCAAAGATGGATTTACTTACTGAACCTGTGTTGACCTTAGATGTAAAGTGTTGTACTCTAGATTGACATTAAATGGAATGCAGTTGGGAAATAGATATCCATGTTTAGCCCTTCTCTCAACCAGTATTTTGTCTTTCTGGAATTACTTGTGCAGCACCTAATGGTTGCCAACGTTAAATTCACGTTCAGCCTGCCACCGTGACAACAGCCCTTTGCTCCTGGACCTAGATGGGGAACAGCTGCACATTGGCTCTGCCTTTTCTTCCACGTCAACCTAACCACTGCCATGTCCACAAAGCTTCCTCACTGTAGCTTGTGGCAGAAAACCCTGACTGGTTGTTGTTTGGTTGATGAAGTTGCATTGCATCATACCAGATATGATTCACTAGTGTCAAAATTAGGAAGCAGCTAGTAATGAGTCTTCTACTGTAACTTGTAACTGTCCGAACTTGTTTTAACTTTAAGCAGTTGCTGGATATTGGTACAGTTGCTCATTCAAGATAACTTTTATACACAATGACCTCTGCACAGTTTATTGATTAACCTGTGTTTTTCTGTTAGCTTTTTTATTCAACCGGTCACTCAGTTCCAGTCTCTGATGTCCTCTTGTCTTCCCATCAGTCTGAGAGCCTGCTGCCCACCCTGCGTTCAGGGAACCTGAGTGTTCTGAAGAAGCGTTGGGAGCAGCCGGGACCTCGTCAGGACAAACCCACCCCAATTCCTTCTGGCCCGCCCCGCGCCCGTCTCACCCCTCCGGCTGTACCCAAACCAGTCCCCACAATCGAGCACCGCTCCCCAGCCAAGTCCCCAGTCTCCCTGGACGTCCAGGGAAACGAAGCACCAGCCAGCTACTTTCAGTACCCTGCAGTAACAGCGCTTGTGTCCGAGGAGCGAGCTGTTACTACAGAGACAGCAGAGGGTGGGATGGAGAGGAAAACGCCCCGCAGGAGTGAGGGGGAGGAAGGTGAAGGACAGATGCAGGTGGAAGATAAACTGGTGCCGACCAGCCCCTGCAGCCCTCAGGAGAAGCCCAGCGTGCCTCTCACCAGCCTGAAGATGATGTTTGAGAAGGGGGAGAGTGCCAAGGGAAAGGTAAGACAGACACACACCGCATTTTTGATGTTAACCTTTCTTTTTTGTGTTAATCTCAATCAATCTTGGGCATTTTATTGCCTAACTCCAACTTAAAGCTGTATTTTCTATATTTTTATGTATTATATTTGTAACTTTTTGCCATCTTGTTCAAACTAAATGATAATAGAAACTTTACGTAGTCCTTCCCATGGACACGCCCACTAGGCCAACTTCGACTGGAAACGAGGCTCATATTAGCACAAAACATTACACACTAAAATTCTAACATATCTACACAGTGCGTCCGTCTGTCTCCAGTCAGTGGAAGGATTTTATGGCTACTCAGACTTTAGCAGGGACGTTCCTGATTAGTGGTCATGGTAACTACAGATCGCAGGCACATTACTGGTGAACTCACTCAACTTTTCACTGTTACTTTTTTAATTCTCCTCATAGCTTCCTCCACACTGTCCATCTGTCCTCTCTCCATGGACCCCCTCTTCAGCTATATGTCAAGAATGTACCCACATTCCTCCAGTCTTTTTCCCTTCAGAGACCAACCTTAGTACCCCCCCTCCCTCTGTGCCCTGTCGTTCTCCTATGCTTCCCCCCACTGCCCCCTCCCCCCTCACACAAGTCTCTTAATGTTCTCTTGTCTAACAATTTGGAGTGAAACTTTGGGTTGTGACTGAGACAATGGTGCTGTGTGTCGTTAGGACACACTGGTGTGTTGTGTTTCTGGCGCAGCCCGCCTCAGAAGCAACACTGCACGTTGGAGAGTGAGCCCGTGACGTCTGACCACAGACAGTTGTTAGCGCACCTTCATTGCGCCACACCTTGATGTTTTCAAGCATGTTAATGACGCTCGCTACACCGACAGTAAATGTTGAGCGCAACAGCCTTTATCTCTAGTCTGACAACACCCAGTTGACATGCGGGGGCAGGGGAAACGTTTCCTTGTATACAGACATGCTCACGTTCAATCACAATAACTTCATAAAGCCCTGTTTTTAGTTAACAATTGACAAAAAGTGCCTAAAACCCAGAAGAACAATCAATAAGGTATTGTAGGCAGTGGCTTTAAAACAGTTGCAGTAAGACAGGTGCCTAGGAAGAAACCTGGAGAGGAGCCATGCATGGCAATAGTTGGCCAGTCCTCGTCTGCCTGTGCCCAGTAGAGATTATAAGGGCATGAAACCACATTTCTTCCTCCCTGTCATTGCCTGCCCCAGCTTGAGCTCTGTGATAATGCATCTTACAGCTCTGATGTCATTGGAATGGAATGCACGCTTCTTAACCCCTGATAACTGGAGGTCTACAAACTGCCCCGCCCCTTGGAATCCAGTTAGCCAGTCACACTACAACATCCTGCCGTCTAATGAATTCTATCCATCAGTCTTTCTTCCTTTTCATAACTTTGTCTTTTACACTCTCACACTGCTTTCTGGTTTATATTTACTCTGTATTTCTCTTGTTTTCACTTGTCCTGGTGGTGGAATTGTATGAGCTGAGAAAGTCCATAATGTATTTAGGGTTTTATTAGGATCTCCTTGAGCTACAGCAGAGTATGATAAACACTGATAGAAATGTCCTTAGCATTGAAGTCAAAAATTATTCTCATACATTCACTTACCAAGACTATAGAATAACAGCTACACCCTGGTACAAAAAATTATGTAAAAATGCAAATGACCATAAGGGACTCGACCGTAAACATCTGATAAGTCTAAACGGAGACATACAGAAGCAGTTTATTTATAGATTTCTATTAAAGAGTGGAGCGTTGAAGTGTTTCTGCAATTTGTTCCAGTTGTTAATCAAACTGAATTCAGTAATAACCTAAAATAACTTCATACAGTGTAGAAGCTTAAGCCTTTTTGAAAGCTCTTTTTAAATTAGTTTTGCATGCATTGTTGTCTTTGGTTTGCATTGGAATCAGATGTTCTTGCCACAAACTGTTGTCCTCAACTTTATTTGCCGTGCTTGTCACTCTCAACTGTACGCTCCTGCGATTTCATTCTTTAAGCAATTTATTGAGTGATCTATAAAATAGATTTTTTATTCACGAAAACAAGGCCACATTTTTTATTTCGGTAATGGCTTTGTAAATACGACTTTAAATTTCATGGATGACCACATGTACACAGACAAACTGCTCAATCAGGATTCCAGAAGACCTGGGGCCTTGTAAGTCAACATTGTGTAGAAACAATCGTACAAACAATTGAAAGTGGACAGACGCACAAAGTTGTGATTTACCAAATGGCACACCGGTATGTACCAAACCTTTGATGAATTGTTCTTAGCGTCGGTTCTCTTGCACCCTCAATTAACTATATTTGGTCAGTATCATCCTTTTAAGCCTATTGGAAACATACAGTTCAATGAAATGTATTAACATTCTCAAGCGAATGTTTTATTTAAATGAATCATACACGTAGCGTCGGAATGATTGCACACATGGTTGAGTGTATGCATGCTTGATTATCGAGGCCCCAGGTCTGTTTTAATTGGCCAAATCCATTTAATCATCTGTGTCCAGGGTTACTGAATAAGCCTCACCATCTGGTTTACCCATCAGTGTGCTGACAGTGGCTGTAACGTTACATGTTGGTGTACCACCTCAGCCCATTATAAGATTAACTGTGCGCGTTTGTGCAGTTAGTCAGTCTAAAATAATAAAATATGCACATTAATAAGCCAACTGGTGTTGGCGAAAGATGGACAAACAATATCTAATATTGTACGGATGAAGCTGGAATGTGAAGCTGGAAGAAGATTTAGTTTGCTATGAAGTTTACAGCACTGGGGTTCCAGGTCTTATTCACTCGGATTAGGAGAGGATGGGAAACCAGATGATTTTCTGCCTTCCAGACATGATGGCCTGAATAACCCTGGCCTATATGTGTTGGCTCGTAAGGCCAAATACAGTACATACCACTTCTTCAGTGAGTGTGTAGAAAGGTTCAATCATCAATGGGGTCGCAGTCACAAATTGATTGAAACGCAATGCTTTGACACATTGAGTGGCAGTGTTTTAGCTGCAATACATCTGTGATAGTTGTCCTTTCATATTTATTTTCCACAATGAAATGCAAAATGCTCACTAATTATAGAGCAGGTTCAGTTTGACTGGTGAATTTTATCTGATGTCCGAAGTCTGTCTAGAGAATTAATCCACCAGTTAGTTAATTTAAAAACATTTCAGCAACTAGAATAAGTTAAGCTTCTGGAGGATGAAAGATTCAGAATTTTGGCCTAGTTGGATTATCCTCCTCTGACACTAATAAACTCATCAGTGAAAACAAATCTGGTCCTAGAGAATGTCAATAAATATCTGTTGCAGAGCTCCCATTTATCAATAATAACCCTAGGGGCCACTTGCAGACCTACTGTACATTAAGCCGAGTCCTGAACTTAAAACAAATCTCAATGGAAATCTCAATTGAGCCTAATTTTTTTGTCCTGGACTAAGGTTGATCTCGATCCACAAAACCAGACCTCAGTCTTATTAAAATGATCCACAACTCTAGATTACGATGACCATTTTTAGTATTGATTCTTAATCTTAATCAAGGCTACTATTTCCAAAATGTATCTCCCGTAAAATAAATTAATAAAATAATTTGATCACTTGATACAGTCTGATGATTTTGAAATCTATTGTATTGGTGTGCCAGACACTCTCAAGAAGAGTTACAGCTTTTATTGCTGCAAAGGATTTTTGTACATATTAATGGTGCAAAGTGTAAACAGAACAAGTTTCTCTTTCAGTGACTAGCTTCCAAAAAATGTTAAACATCCATTTCTTTTAAATTTTAAACACCAGAAGTAGTTTAGATGTCCTACACTATGCAGTGTTTGTTTATTTTTTCAATTTGAAATTGAACTGAGGACGAGTTGTGCTTCCACAGTTTTAAGTTTGTCAATGGCTACGTGCCAATCTGTCTTTAATATAATTTATACATTTTAGGTTATGCTTTTGTAACAAATTACTGCGTAGTGTAGGGTAACATTATCCAATATACCGGTACATAATATATTTGTATTTATAAAACCTCATGGTAGTTTGTACAATGATTGTCAGCTGGCCCCTTCAAAGAGAAAGTAGTTCCATTGTTGTGGCTTGAATCTTAAAAATAGCATCTTTAAAGCAGAACTAAAAATGATTTTTTTATTATTAAATGGTTTTAGCCTGGATTGTGGAATGAGTTCCCACAATGTGAGATGTCCACATTCACAAAAACAGAAACACTGTATGCTGTACTCTGCTGCTATGAGTCTGGTATCGTGAAGAAGCTTCTTGTGCACAGGAGGTGATGCATTTGACATCAAATCGAAACCTTAAACCCTCTGAAAAAAGTAGAAAGTTGCATGGCAAATGTTTTTTTGTGTTTGACATATTACTCTTGCAAATTTTTTGTAACGATGGAGGAAAACATTGGAGAAGAAAATAAATGTAAACATGTAACTCTTCGGGCATTGACAGTGAACTGATGTCACGGTTGTGTTTTCTGGGAAAGATAGGAGGAAGTTACGTTGTTCAGCTTTAACAAAACTACAGTTTTAATTTATTTTCATTATCTATTTCTTTCAGTTTGATGTTACATTGTTTTTCTGCTTGCTGTAGACACACAAAATCCACAGAGTACAACGCCTTTGACCCAAGTCTGAGTTTGCTGTACTGCTTATCGCAGGGTTATGACACATTTTAAATCTAACATTGATCTCAAAAGACTACTGTGTGTAAGTCTTTTGTCCTTCTCAATAAGGGTGGGGACAATACTAACATTGTCAAATATTGCTCAATGTCGAAACTATCTTCATTTTACTTAACAATTTTATCTCTTAGGTTTTGGAAAATTACTTTTGCTTGTGATATCAGAGGTACCTCTAAAGATGGCAAATTAGGTGGAAATTTTGTTTTATTTCTTGTTTGTAAGTTTCTAGTTTTGGCTCACTATTGATCACATTCTATATTAATTATATTTTGAAATACTGGAGAATGTAAATTGAATATTTCTGCTGAAACCTTTGACCTGCACTACACCTTCTGTAAACCAAGCCTTTTCTTGACTGAATCTGTTTTTTTAATTACTTGATACTAAAAATAAACTGACACAGTTGCTGCTCAGTGCTGAGGTGAAGTGACTCCTGACACTTATCTCTGTTCATCATCCAGATAAGGACAGGACTACACAGAAGCCCCTCTGAGGACAAAGAACTGAGATTAGGAGGTAACACACACTCACCAATGCACAATTAAATCCTATTTACCTAATCTGAAATTGTCATTTTTAACATTTAAATAAATATACATTTTCTTTCTTCTGGGGATTTTTTTCCTGTGTATTTATTGTGGAGATTTTCAGTACCCGATGAAGAAACGAGTGTCCGCAACTCACTTAAGCTCCTGTGTGAATACATTGTAAATGCACAGACACAACGGTTTGATCCATTTGGATAAGCTCATAGACAGGACCTGACGAAGATCCATGTTGGATAGAAAACTTGTCTGTGTGTGTTTACAGAGTATTCACACAGGATTTTAACAGATTTGTGGACACTTGTTTGTTCATTCTGATTTATCTTTCTGTCCAGCAACTGTACAATTGGATGTGCAAAATTATTTTAATTTCTCTGCAATTTACAGTCCCTACCTATTAAAGCATGAACAAACACACTCGTACTTATTTTAGGTTTTTACTTTTTACATTTGAGTCATTGAGCGGTTAATGTCTCAATCACAGAAATAAATATTGGGTAATTTGGTGAGTTGCTTCACTTTACTTGCGTGTCCTAATACTAAGCTATATCCAGCCTGCCTTGAACAGTGCAAAAAGAAAATTCAAAGCTAATCTTCTGATATTTCTCATTGCTTGTGTTCCGTCTCTGTTTAAGCTTTGCCTTTGTCAAAACGTTATTCAAATAAGTAATCAGTGACAAAAAATAATTTTTAACCACTGCTGCCAGAGTCTATAGTACAGACACTCTATTATCCAGAATTACAGTGCATACAATTGTATATACATAGAGGCATACACAAAATTATTGCCAAAAATATTTAAATTATCTCGAATTGGAGGGCTTAAGGCTGGGTTCATCAATTCCGGTCCTGGAAGGCCGAAACACTTCGGATTTTTGTTCTCTCTTTCTAATAAGGGACTGGTTTATACCTGGGAAAGCAGGTGATTGCAATTAACTACTAGGTCAAATAAAAAATCTGCAGTGTTTCGGCTCTTGAGGACCGGAGTTGACGAACCCTGGCTTAATTGTGTTCATTTGAATGCCATGTGAATATTGTCTAATTGCCCCCTGTTAAAACCTTGCAACTTATTGTGACCAAAGATTTTGCAACATTATGAACGTAATTTAAAAGAATAATGACAAGACGGGAACATTTCATACCAAAATAACATCAACCGTTATAGTTTTAATCTAACCAATTCATACACTAACTGATCGACACCCACAACGAAAAGGAAAAAAAGGAAATGATTGCAAATGTATTGAACGTTTTAAATATGTACTGAGTCCCTTTTGCGGATCCACCATTTGACAGTGATTACAAATGTGATTGGTCACGTCTATCAGTTTTGCACATCTGTAGTCGCAGATATTTTTCAAATTGCATCAGAAGCATTGATGAACCGCAATGATGAAGTCTTTCATCAGATAAATCTGGGCTGCTCAAGGACTTGATTATTCCGGTTTAATTCCAGTGTTGCTGTATGTTTATGTTTAGAGTCATTTTGCTCTTCATATGTATGACTTCAAACTGGCTCTAGTCATGTACTGTAGATGACTGGTTTTAGGATCCATTCATTGTTTCCAACAGTATCATTACAAGTCTTTCAGTCCATGCTGTGGAAACGCAAACTTAGTCTGATGCTGGCTGCACCGTGCTTCACAGTGTAGATAGTGGTGATGAGCTGTGATAGTGTTCAGGCAAATTCTTTTCGTTCTTTTCAGACTGAGATACAGATCTTGCCCGATACTCTGAGTCTTTCACGAGATGTTTTTGTGAACATCATTCGGTCTGTCATGTGGCTTTTTCCTCTGTTGTCTCTGGATTTTCACTCAAAATGGTAAACAACTGCAGAGAATTATTAGGTCTCTACGTGCTTGTGACATTGTAATTGAGCAAGATTTATTTTCATTAACAGATTAGTTTTTTTTGACTGACTGTTAGTTTGCTTTATAATGTAATCAGACATCTTTTCTTAAACATTCTGTAAGTACATGTCAGAATAAAGTTTCCAGGGCAACTGTGCTTTGTGGACCAAGGAGTTATTTGAACCAGTCATTTAAACGTCCTACTGAAGACTCAATTTCTAGTTGTGAAAAGGCATTCCTGTTACTCCAGTCCAGACATTAGTATGAGCCCAACCCCCCCTAAATTAAGGATCGTCAGCCTCCACTGATTAGGACATCAACACACGGAAGGTGCCCAGTGCAGTAAATGTTGTATTTATCCATTGGCTTATTGCAGGGGTGTCAAACCAGATCCACAAAGGGCCTAGTCTCTGCAGGTTTCGCTTTTACCTTGTACCTGAATGATTGAATGTCACTAATTGGTTAGGATCTCGCCTCACCTGGCAGTCTACGTCTTAATTGGGCTCTAATTGAAAGGAAAGACCAAAAACCAGCATACACTCGGCCCTCCGTGGAACTGGTTTGACACCTGTGGCTTATTGGAATAGCTGGCCTTAAACAATGTTGCACATCACTTTGCTAATTCAAATTGAGGGCACGATTTAAAATGAGCAGCTCTTCCTTCCTAAAAAACAGATAATGTGGTTTCATATTTAAGCAGTTATAAAGACTTCAAATACAGACATCTCAGTAGAGCTAGGATTAAGACTTCCTCACCGAGTTCACTGTAGATGTTAACCTGGGATTGTTTGTGTTTGTCCCAGTGGTTTCCCCTGACAGAAGCCTGGAGACTACCTCCCTGAAGGAAAGGATGGCCAAGTACCAATCAGCAGTTACCAGAAAGGGCTCCCTATCTCGCACTGTGAGTTAGTTTAATTGTTTTGGTCATTTAAATTTAATATTGAACATAAAAGGATGTGTATATTTTCACTATTGGAGAATTACATAAGATGCCTGTGTAAGAACCTGATTGGGGTTGACATGATAAGTTCCATTGGATCTTTATTGATCTCACAGTTAGTCAGGAAACCAATTTAAGGTCACATACAAGACTGCCCTCTACACAGGGCAATGTCCGCTTCACTGTAAGACTTTGAAATGTGATTTATTGACCATGGGGTGTGGAATGTTCATTTAGACTTCCATAAGCATCCGGTCTCCTACAGAGGATTCGATCCGGTTAAGCTTTAGTGCTAATGTGCTATGTGTACTAATAAATATAATATTATACCAACTTTGCAGAATTCATAGGGCGACATGTATCCATTCTTTAGTAATTGCTTAAGTACAATGACGTCTGTTCACTCATTGATAGAAAGCAGTATTTAAAAGAATGATGACAATATCTATAAATGTCAGGAGTATTGATATTTTGAGAAACATAATAATACTTAAATTAACTCCTACACAATTATACAAAACTAAAAACAATTCTAACATTCTGTCACTTTTGGGGATGGAAACAATCAGATGTGATCAGATTTCCACAAGCTTTCTGTTCCTTAAACTCTTCTCTTTAGTCTGCTTTATTAGGTAGAGATCAGTGACTCTGTCACCAGAATTACCGGTACTGTTTATTTTAGAATTGGTGGCCTCTGCCTGTTCAAAAGCTTTGACCTCACCACAACCAGGGCTAAAATAAATAAAAATGTATACGTCATACATGATTTAATGTATTA
>JACXGM010011911.1:7487-24620 GCA_016801145.1 Umbra pygmaea
CCCCCCCCCCCCCCCGCAGACATCGACACTCGGCGCAGGGCAGCCTGTGATTTGGTGAGAGGCCTGTGCAAGTTCTTTGAGGGTCCGGTCACAGCCATCTTCTCTGGCTATGTGAACTCCATGCTCGGGGAGTATGCCAAGAACCCAGGGGCCAACTGGAAGCACAAAGACGCTGCCATTTACCTGGTCACATCTCTGGCCTCTAAAGCGCAGACAGCGAAGGTACAGTTATAATGCACTTTCAATGCTTGTGTAACGTAATGATAGGTTCAAATATCAGAACAGAAATTAAACAACTGAACCTTGGTATTTTTTTCAGCATGGTATCACGCAAGCTAATGAGTTGGTGAACCTCACAGAATTCTTTATAAACCACATTCTGACAGACCTGAAATCCCAAAACGGTAAATAAAATGTAACAAATAAGTCACAGATAAATGAGTTAATGGTTTAAAGCTGTTAATCTATATCTGCACTTGTATAATGTGTACTCTGTTCGACTGCAGTCAATGAATTCCCAGTGTTGAAGTCTGATGCCATCAAATATGTGATGACCTTCAGGAGTCAGGTATGATGAATAGATGGTTGTCTTCACTGTTCAGCATGTTAACTCTGGGTTATCAACATAACCATTGGAGATGTCTTCTGCTCTTCCAGCTGCCCAAAGAGCAGTTGCTCCAGTCTGTTCCTCTGCTGGTAGCTCACCTGCAGGCTGACAGCATGGTGCAGCACACCTACGCTGCCCATGCTCTGGAGAGGCTGTTCACAATGAGAGGCCCCAACAATTCCACTCTGTGAGTTAACCTTAAGATAGTAAATATGTAACTACAGGTGTTTAACTAGCTAAATGGTAGACCCTAACCAATGATGCCAGCTGAACATGTCTTTATTTGGTGCTTACAAGTGCCTGAACCCAGTAGAGATTGAGGTATTGTCTACAACCGGTGGGCAAACTTTTTTGCTTCAGGGGCAAATTTAGCTTTTGAATCTAAGTGATGGGACCCATTTTATAGTGAAGTGTGAGAAATGGGAAATGTTATTTCATTAAATTACCACATGTAACTACACAGTTACGTGTGTATCCTACACATTTTTTTGTAACACCATTTCTTTGTTTGACTTCTCAGAATTTAATGTTTGTTTCAAGTCTATTGCACACTCGCAGACACCTGCGAGTCAAGACAACCGCACATATGAAAATTAATTTGAGTCAAAATTGTTTTAATTAACCCTTCAAGGTCTAACAAACCTAAACTTTTGTGACAATGATTTTTATGCATGATGTCATAGAGCCAAAAAAACAAATGTATTTAAAATTTTTATAGAAATATTGTAAAATACTTGTAAACTATGATAAACATCACTGTAAAATCCAGTTTGGCGTGCCCCCAGGTCTTGAGAAGCAGTGTGACCATGTTTGGTGGAAATATAAATAAGTAAACAAAACACTATGTACAGTAGCCTACAATGTTTACTATTTCTCTATGAATTTTAAAAACCCAGCCACCCCCCAAAACAAATCTGTTTTTTGTGCAGGGTGTTGTCCTACCACCTTGCAGAAATGTTTTTTTTCTCTTCACTTCCTGATTTCTTTTTAAGGTTTTAAGTTAACCAAAATAAAGTCAGTGAAAATGACCTGAATTTGAGAGGCGGTATGTCCGGCTGACATTAACGCACATGGGTGAACCACCACTCATTATTTGCAACAGAACCCTTTTTTCCCAACAAGACCAAGCATTTGTTTCTAGCCTGTACGCTTTGGGGGATATGTCGCTTTGACACTCCCAAAGGTCAATTAATTAAAAAGATTTTTTAATCCTTAAAAAAATGCCTCTCGGGCCAGAACGAAAGATCTGGCGGGCCGCATCTAGCCTGCGGGCCGTAGTTTGGACACCCCTGGACTAGAAGAAAATGAGACACCAGGCTCAACAATACAGACAAGCTGAAGGCCGCTATCAAAGCAACCAGGATTTCAATTACATCTCAGCAGTGCCACAGGCTGTCTCCATGCCATGTTGATGCAGTAATTTGTGCATTTTGTATTGTGTGAATGAAATAAGTGTTTTAGAAGGTCCATGTTCCTATTAGAATTCCTTATTCTAATGTTTTGAGATGGTGGATTTGATTTCCATGAGCTGTAAACTGTAATCAAGGTTGAAACAAAGGCTTGAGATATTTAACTTTATTTGTAATCAATCTGGAATATATGGTGTCCCTAAAATTTTTAAAGGATTTGTTTAGATCACAGCAATTGTGTATGTCAATGCAACTATCTGTTTGTTTGTCTTAACTGTAAATGTTTTTTTTGTGTGCTTATCCATGTGGATGTATTCTAATTTTATTATTAATACTGTTTATTACATTTTTCAGTTTAATTTTCTTTTGTATCACAAGGCTCAAATTGAGGAAACACTGTCTCAGCTTGTATCTGATATTTTACAGTAGATGGTCCTATCATTTAAATCAGGGGTGGGCAAAATACGGCCCGCGGGCCAGATGCGGCACGCCGGGTCCTTTGATCTGGCCCACAATGCGTTTTAAAACCCTTTAGTCTCCCGACGCTCTATAACGTCAAGCACGATTCTATCGCGATTATCTCGCAAACCAAAAATGCTAGCAACTAAAGCCTGGTGCTTTTGGAAAGGAGACAATCAGACGGGAATAATGAGTCATGGCCCATCTATGCGAGTTCATCAAAGCCGGAGCTATCGCGCCTCAAGTCGGTCATGCTTTTTTGATTTGCTTTTTTACTAAAAACATTACAGACAGGAAGTAGGAAGTGAAAATGAAAAAATAACATATCTGCAAGAAGGTAGGACAATCACTCTGCACTAAAACAGGTTATTTTTTGGCAGGGTTAAGGATAGCTGGGTTTTTAATAACGTATAGGGAAATATGTAGGCTACTATACATAGTGTTTAATTTACTTATTTATTTGTCCTCCAAACTTAGTCACACTGGTTCTCAAGACATGGGGGCATGCCAATATGGATTTTACAGTGATGTTCATCATGGTTTACAAGTATTTTACAATAATTAACAAAAAATTTAACATACCATTTTTGGTGTTTTTGGCATGTCAAAAATAGAAAAATGTCACTAAAGTTTGGGTTTGTGGCCCACCCCTGGTTTAAATAATTGTTCATTTGTCACATGCATAGTTGCAACCCAGCTCCACTTTAACTAAGTCCAGTTCAATTCAAAGTTAAACTTTCACATCTAATCCATTGTACTTAAAGTGTAATTAGCAATAACGTTAGTTTGTAAATGTGGCCTGATGTCAGTAGGGGTTAACAGTATTCAATAACGTTAGTTTGTAAAGGTGGCCTGATGTCAGTAGGGGTTAACAGTATTCCATGGTGTTTCAGGATCACTCCTGCAGAGATGGCCCCCTTTACAGAACAGCTGCTCAATAACCTGTTCAAGGCCCTTGCTCTGCCGGGCTCCTCGGAGAACGAGTATATTATGAAAGGTACAAAGCACTTTGCTGAGAACTTGTTGCATTTCTCCTTTAATGTGATGACAGAAGACCTTTAGTATTCTATATTGACTCCTTCCTTCTGTTCCAGCCATCATGCGCAGCTTCTCACTCCTCCAGGAGGCCATTGTTCCTTACATCCCCACTCTGATTGGCCAGCTCACTCACAAGCTCCTCCTGGTCAGCAAGGTAGGTCATCCTCCAAACCCTGGTCTGAACTGCTGCAGAAGATATTCTGCCAGTTTATTAGGTACTACCACAGAGTTAACTTGTCGAAACAAATCCCCATGTCACAACATGCATTTGTTTATTGTTTCAACATTTATTCATAGACTCACCTCTCTGAGCAGACAGCAATGCCACAGTGCTACCTGAAACACAAAAATGTACATTAAAGTTACACTACGTATATAAACATTTGATATGGTTGTAATGTTACGATAAAAAAAACAACTGCATTACTCTCAAGTAGGCATGTTATTTTGACTTTGATACCGATACTTGCATTGGTACCTCGTTATCGATACCACGGCAACAATTTAACTGTAGTCTGTAATACGTAGTATGTAATACACAATATTGTGTTAATCTAACTAGCAACAAATGCATATTATGGAGAAAATGTGTATTTTGGGAAATTGGTTATCGTCCCTGTGTTGTTCCTGTTTTCAGTAAAAATATTTGTATAATAAACCTACTTAAAGGTGCTATATGTAAAACATACAGCCAGCGTTAAAATGGGTACTACAGTTCAAATTCAAAATACCTGAGTTGTATCCCTCCGCTCCCTCCTCCCCACAATTGAAACTAACGTGACGAACAAGATCAGCGCAATCATGACAAGCGAACCATGTTTTACTACGTCTATGGTCATGGAACCGTTTAGAAACATGCAGAGATGTTTTTAGGTTGTGTAGAATCTCTGATGTTGTTCGTTTGTTTGCTGCTTCCTTGGCTGTAGCGCGCTGGGTTTGCGTTTTTACAGGTATGCCTGGCAATCTGTTCGTGCTGTCAAAATGGGCAGTTGATAACAACACACAGGCCAAAACATAAACATAAATTCTGTCACGGAACATACTTTTCCAAAAGAAAAAATACTGACATTAGCATTGTTTTCAGAAAATATAGTATTTCAGCTTAACATGTGTCCTTAATATCTAATGAGGCATTGGCATCATTTTTTTATTTATTACAGTACATGTATTACATATAGCACCTTTAAAATTCGGGCAGACAGGACAATGGAATGTTACATATTGCCGCTTTGAAATCAAACAGGAATTCTAATAGACTTTGAAAACAACTGTAAACCCAGGCTTTTCATATTATGAGCTTAAAAGAACCTGATGGATAATTGTCACTCATTGTTCGCGATAAGCCCAAAAAATCACATTTTGGATAGTCGAAATCCTATAGTTCTTCATGATTATTAAAAGAAATCTGATTACTAAATGAATGAAAGTATTTAATTTACAAATGTTTTTTTTCCTTAGTTAGCAAGGCCCTCTAGCATTGAGTTTACAGCTGACTTGACCCATATACAAATCATTGAAATCAGGCTGTTTTGTACTGAAGCACTAGCCACTAAGTCAGGCAACATGGGCTGAAATTAGATTTTACATGTGTGAATATGGTAAAGTTTTAGGCTTACTATCACTAATTAGGATAGACAATGAAAATCCAAACCACCTGTGTTCAACTACCTTGTTAATCAATCAATCAATCAATCAAATTTATTTATAAAGCCCTTTTTACAACAGTAGTTGTCACAAAGTGCTTTGACAGACACCTGGCCCGAGACGCCCAAAAGCAAGCAACACAAGTGATGCACAGTGGCTAGGAAAAACTCCCTAGTAGGAGGGACCTGGGAAGAAACCTAAAAAGAGGCCAGACTCAAGGGGGTGGCCAGTCCTCTTCTGGCTGTACCGGGTGGGGGATCTGAAGGTACACAGCCCATTGTAATAAGGTCAATCAGTGTTCAATTATTGTCCAGCACTGAAGATATGATGGGTGGACTGTGACCATAGTCTTTATGTAGCATCAATACAGTTAGGTGGTCTTGCGAAGGAAGACTGTGAAGCCGCCTGGATATGAAAGCTGGCGTCATCGGGTGGAAACGGGATCATCAACTGCAGTGAGATGGGATCCAGCCAAGCAGCGGGCCAGGCACAGGAAGGGGACAGGAAGGAGTCATCAGGCCACATGGTCCTGTGGCATGTTCCTAGGGTCCTCCTAGGATGAACATGACATCAGGAACATTAGAGTGGGCATACCTTGGGTCTAGTACCTTGACACAGCTCTGACCCCAAAATGAATATATAAAACCCTAGTCCCCCGGCACACAAACTATTGCAGCATAACATCTGGGGCTGAGGCGGGGGGGACAAGAGACGTGGTCCTGCACAAGGGGGGCCTCGGGCAGGAGCAAGCAGGCATGCTTTCGACAGGAATTATATGTTAATTGCACATTTAATTTATTACTGCATCAAATATGAACTAACCAGCAGCTGTAACCAGTAATAAATTAAATGTGCAATTAACAAGGTAGTTGAACACAAGTGGTTTGGATTTTCATCATGTGCCACTACTGCAAACGTTATCCTTTATTTAGCTGTACTGACACCTTGCTAGGAACTAGTTGGAATTCGTAGTGAATAGTTTTTATCATGGGTAAGTTTTGTACGATTTGCAATAAATATACATAACTTGATGGTTGGTAAGCTAGCTTATAGTTTTCTACCAAACGGTGCATTTATTGGATAGTTGGCTTTTTAGCTGTGTGTAATATCGAGTCTCTGACCCATATTTTTTATTGCCTTTCCTACTTTAGCTAGATAATTGGATGTGAAGTACAACTCATGCAACCAAACGAGTTAATAAACCCTAATTATTATACCATTACAATACTGGGTGTGTAGATGTTTAAAATGTGTATAAATGCCTTTGTAAATTATTAAATTGTTTTCAAAATACGTTTGCTTCACATGCCATTTTCCAATCATAAATTAGTACGCTTTTTCATATACAGAGTTTGCTCATTTGAGCAGATTTGCATTCGTAGACATGAGGAAAGTAGACTTGGTTTCAAATTTTAAGCACTGACGCCATTGAGATGTCGACACTCGTGGCCTGTCTTTCCTTCACATGCATTCTAGATGGAGTGCATACGTGTGCATATGCAATTTGTGTAAAATGGCCGTTACTGTGTTGATAAAACTTAAATGCGTCTTGCCCCATTCGCGTTGAAACACCTTTTACAAACTTGCTGCGATGTATTGGAATTCCCTTTTGTCATTCCCATATTTACTTCCATATTTTACTACAAGCAGCATGCTTTTACAGTGACTTTTGCGTTCCGTTTGCATTCTCTCTTAGCAGCCAGCTTTCGCGCTCTCACACCTTCCTACACAGACATGTTTTCACAGTGCAATTGGCACGCCCACTTCCCTAACATCAAAGCCTTTGTTTTCCAATGGATATGTTGCCAGAAGTTTAGCTCCTTTGTTCTAATTAAAAGCAAGATGCATTTTTTAACAATGTTTTGAGTTTCAAAATAGTTGAAACCAGTATTGTACCGTTTTTTAAAATCAATATGGCTTTAATGCACATTTCTACTCATTAGACAGACAGAAGGAGATGTTGCTTCGGTCTTAAGGAGCAGCTGTGTTCTGCCTTGTTTGTTTTTAGAACCCCAGCAAGCCGCACTTTAACCACTACCTGTTTGAGTCACTGTGCCTGTCGGTCCGGATCACCTGCAAGGCCAACCCCACCACTGTGAGCAGCTTCGAGGAGGCCCTGTTCCCTGTCTTCACGGAGATCCTGCAGAACGACGTGCAGGGTATGTTGATAAAAATATTTTTGAACGTTTTAGCTGTTTATCATCAGTGACTTACAGGAGTTAATTAGGGTTAATTACCTTTCTGAAAAGCACAGCAAAATTATTTACTTAATCAGTGATTAGATCCAGGCACCTTTGTGATACTAGCTGAAAGTGTAGCCACTAGACTGGTTAGTTTCCCAGTACAATGGCCATCTTTATGGAACAAGCCCCGGACACTGAGGGGTGAATTTCATTTGGAAGGGGTTGAAATCCCATCCCATATGTCATTCATGCTAGCTAGTTGACTAGTATTGTTTATTTCTTGGAAATTGTCTCATTTATCTTGTAAGGTGACCTTGAGTTCTCTGAAAGCTGCCTATAAATAAAATGTATTGTTATTGTCGATCATACACTTACGTCAAATGACTTCTTTGTTGCAGAGTTTGTACCGTACGTTTTCCAGGTGATGTCTCTGCTTCTGGAGATCCACAGCAGCTCCATCCCAGACTCCTACATGGCCTTGTTCCCCCACCTACTGCAGCCTGTGCTGTGGGAACGTACTGGGAATATCCCCCCTCTGGTACGCCTGCTTCAGGCCTACTTAGAGAAGGGGGCTGCCACCATAGCCAGCTCTGCTGCTGACAAAATAGTGAGTGTCACCTCAGTGGTCAGAGGAATGTTGTCTACTCTTCTGTAAACTACATGTCTTAAGCTGTGGCAGCAAGCACTTTATTTGTATTGAACATCTGTTTTAAACTCTCCCTGTAAAGCCTGGTCTGTTAGGAGTCTTCCAGAAGCTCATCGCCTCCAAGGCCAACGACCACCAGGGGTTCTACCTGATGAACAGCATCATAGAGCACATGCCCACGTGAGTCCGTCACGTCCAGCCCTCCATTTTCTAGGCCAGTGGGTTTCAAACCTCTCCTTTGGGTCTCGGAATTACAAGATCTGATTTTCAGGAGGCCCTTGCTTGTGTTGATCATTTGAGGAAGTTCAGAGCTAAAATGTTAAGGTCTGGTGTTCCCCGAGGAGAGGTTTTAGAAACACGGTTTGGTTTCATTTGGTTTCTCACTGTATGGTCAAGACTTTATTTGATTCACGCAGGCTGTATCTTTCAGGGAGTCTATTGTTCAGTTTTATTTGATTCACACAGGCTTTCTATCACTTTCAGGGAGTCTATTGTTCAGTACAGGAAACAGATCTTCATTCTGCTCTTCCAGAGGCTGCAGAGTTCCAAAACCACCAAGTTTATCAAGAGTGAGTTCAGCAAGTAACTTTAACTTTTCTATAGATATTTTCCTATTGAAACAGCACAAACATCTTCATCTTGGCCAGGGCTCTACTGTGCCCCCATTTCACGAGAATTTGCTCCTAAAAATAGACATGTGAGACAAGGAAAAATGATTTACGAGCACAGTGTGCAAGTAAAAATTACAACCTACCAGAATGCATTTTTCCCCTACGCTTCTAATTGTTAAAAAAAACCAACTCCCACATTCCGCGAGGAGTCATGCGCAGTAGTGTTCTGTGACAACGCAGTGCAGTCAAAGTGAGAGAAATCTGGTAAAAACACTGGGGAAAAAGAAAGTATAGGGTAAATTCTGTGTTACCTAAACATTTTTCAATGTGCTCCTAAATTTCTGTGTGCTCAGACAGCTTTTTATTTAGGAGTACATGTACTCCTTGGGAAAAAAGTTAGTTTAGAGCCCTGATCTTGGCACAACTTGAGTGTACGTTCAAAATGAACCTGTCAATTTGGGAGACATTCACAGGGCATCTTTCCAACAGGTTTCATGGTGTTTATCAATCTGTATGGTGTCAAGTACGGAGCCATTGCTCTGCAGGAGATTTTTGACAGCATACAGCCAAAGTAAGTATCAGATTTTCCATAATTTGATTTTGAATAGATCTGTAATTTGTAGTGTTGGAGGTGAGGTGAGTGTGTAGGTTACCATTTGCATTATTTGCTTTGCAAACAAACATAAACCGGTAAGGTGTCTGATATTAAAAGCCATCATGTCATCAGTTTGCATATGAATGCAGTCCAGGCAAAGACATTCTGCTTGATTGTTACATTTTTACCATAGTGTATAATTAAATTATAAATCATGAAGGTTCTCAGTGCCGTGTCATCTCTTGTAGGATGTTTGGAATGGTTCTGGAGAAGATTGTCATTCCTGAGGTGCAGAAGGTGTCTGGCCCGGTGGAGAAAAAGATCTGTGCTGTAGGCATCACCAAGATTCTCACAGAGTGCCCTGCCATGATGGACACAGAGTACACTAAGCTCTGGTGAGAAACCCTTCTGGAGTATCACACTTCAGACCTACCGTTTAGAGTCCTGAAGAAAAAAAATATTTTTGCATTTCTGAGAACTGTGGGGCATCCTGAAAGCAAGGACTCTAGGACCACCAAAATGCATCCTGTTTCAAGCTTCCAATCTTTCCCAAATGGTCATGTCTTAAACTTAACTCAGTCTTGGGATGCCCCACAGCTTCAGAACAGTGATCAGAATGTAAAACATTGTGTGGTTAGTTGTTAAAAACCAATTGTTTTCAACATAACAATCATAACAAAATGAAATATTAATTTATTGTGATTTTGAAGCATACTGCCACGGGACCCTAAAAAATAGACCTTTAATGAAAGGTTGGTTAAATTGTCTGTACTTTTCTGCAGGACCCCCCTGCTCCAGGCCCTGATTGGTCTGTTTGAGCTGCCAGAGGATGATAGTATCCCTGACGATGAGCACTTCATTGACATCGAGGACACACCTGGTTACCAGACAGCGTTTTCCCAGCTGGCCTTTGCTGGGAAGAAGGAACACGACCCCATTGGGGATGCGGTCAACAACCCTAAAATCCTGCTCGCCCAGGCCCTGCACAAACTCTCCACTGCCTGTCCTGGAAGAGTACGTTGATTTACAGTTGTCTTTTGTCTGATATTGTTAGTAAATAATGATACACACCGCGGTTTACCACATGAGTAAAAAATTTTTAAGTACAGTTTTTGGCCGCCAGGTAGCATCACTGTGCACAACAGCTGCATAAAGCTGTGTTTGGCACACAGCCGTTTATAATTTGACTTGCTTAACATAGCGTATATTAACGTCACCAAAGATATTACCTGTGTTCTAAGTAAATAAACAAACGCGGTTATACTTTGTTGATCAACTAAATTGAGGTTTTCTGCAGATTTCTCTGTGTGAATGTCTTGTTCTTCCATTGCAGGTCTCTTCTATGTTGAGCACTAGCCTTAATGCTGAGGCGCTACAGTATCTGCAGGGTTACCTTCAGGCTGCGTCTGTACAGCTGCTGTGATTATGCAAGATGGCAATGATGAAACTGGGCAGTTACTGGGCACAGGCTGGCCCTAGGGGGCTACACCAAAACTGGCACCGCCTCACCAGGACTGAATGAACAGAACACTGACTGACTTTACTCATGGTGAAGATTTGGACAATGGGTCAACATGTTCACCTAAGATTTGGGATTTTTAAGGGTTTTTAAATGAAGTGTTAAAACAATCTGAATTGCTGGTTGCAAAGACAACGATTTAAGCATAGTATTGGATTTACAAAAATCATTTCAATGGCGATCTCAACTGAGCTGGATTTAGATTATTAGTCCAGGCCTAGGTTTAAGTTCTCACCATGGAGGAGGGCTGAGTTCGTCCTTATGAGCTTGCTGTGAGGTAACGGCAAATTTAGCAAGGCTGGCATGACCAATACTCTGCTGTGTGAATATCATGCCTTAATGACTAATGTATCTGCTTGGTTTTGATTGTCAGAACAACAACTTGTTTTTGTGCATTGACAGTATGCTAAGACATGCATTGATAACCCGGGCCCAGCAACCAACATTGAGAGCACTCAGGAGCTATCTGCCTGAATTGGACTTAATCAAATAGGAAATGCTTGTTTTTCCTTTCTCAATCTTTCTATAGTTTGTTTTTACTGTTATGGAAGACATGTGGTTATGGAACTTAAATGTATTTGTGTTTTGTTGTATGTAGCTAATCATAGCATTGTATTTGTTATTCGTTTCCTCACTGTCTATAAATGTGAATAAAGAGGCACTTGTATAAATCCTTAAATGTTTAGATTTTTTTTAGTCAACAATCACATGCACATTTATCCTGAACAATGCAGCATTTAAAGTGTTTACATGTTTAATGAGCTTTTACATTTAACTTTTCATACCTTTTCGTGAGGAATTCTTTATCTTAAAATCGGAATGTTTAAAAAATGTAGGTCTGTGTATTGATCTGATTTGCTTTTGATGCAGTCGATTTAACTTGACAAACCTTGTGCCAAATTTAAACAACCCCTGAATAGTTATTTTGTAATTTTTCTGGATTTTCTTCCCTTCCCAATTACCTCTAATCCTGCCTTGTCAGCAGCTCCGAAACTCCCTGCACAGATATGTGGGATGGCGAAGTGTGGGCACATGGTTCATCCAACCACATGTCGCCCTAGCTGCCGATTTCTTTTCGCACTGTGAGTCAAACACTGAAGATTTTAGTTGGATCCTGCACGGGATGATTACGTTCACCAACTAAACTTATGTGATTGAACCCACAGGCACTCGATCTGGACACAAGAAGTCACTGGAGAGCGATGTGGCAGGAAAGATAATCTAATTTATCTAACCCAAATCCCGTGCAGTGAAATGCCAATTTGTGCTGCCTTGTGCAGGAGGCCTGGGGAAAGTCTAAACCTATAGTCAGGCTCAAACTCATGACTTAGGATGTAGACTGTCTTGCAATGTGGTGACTTAGCCCACTACGCCTCATGGACCCCCACACCCCCTGAATTTTAATAAGATTGCATCAACTGACCAGTTGGTGTACATCAAGCCAATGTACACTCACCTAAAGGATTATTAGGAACACCCGTTCAATCTCTCATTAATGCAATTATCTACTCCAATCACATGGCAGTTGCTTCAACGCATTTAGGGGTGTGGTCCTGGTCAAGACAATCTCCTGAACTCTAAACTGAATGTCAGAATGGGAAAGGTGATTTAAACAATTTTGAGCGTGGCATGGTTGTTGGTGCCAGACGGGCCAGTTTGAGTATTTCACAATCTGCTCAGTTACTGGGATATTTAGGCACAACAATTTCTTGGGTTTACAAAGAATGGTGTGAAAAGGGAAAAACATCCAGTATGCGGCAGTCCTGTGGGCGAAAATGCCTTGTTAATGCTAGAGGTCAGAGGAGAATGGGCCGACTGCTTCAAGCTGATAGAAGGGCAACTTTGACTGAAATAACCACTCGTTACAAATGCGGACCCAGATAGGAAAAAAATACGGGCCAGATCTGGCCCACATCCGCCAGTCTTATCCGGGTCACATCCGTTTTGGATTGCCGGCCCTGCAGTGGCCCAGTTGTGGCTGACCTGAAGTCTATCTGTGCAAAAGGTGCCGTCTCAGCTTGGACTGATTCAAGTGGTGTTGTCCATGATCCTGAACGTGTCAGTCTGTGCAAATGGTGTCACACCAGATACTGACTGGTTTTCAGACATTTTGGTAATGTGTTTCAAGTTTAAAGTTCATTACTTTATTTTCTGACATTTACAGTAGATTACTGGCTGCAGAGTTGCTAGTAAAGTGTTGTATATTTACAGCATTCATACTGTTTATTGCTTTACAATGTATTACTGTATGTTATTACATTTACAGTAATTTACTGGCAGCAGAGTTTTTATTCTGTATATCACAATCACTCCTTAACAATACTGGCAGCATAGTTTTTATTCTGTACATCAAAATCACTCCTTAACAATTTGATGTACAATCGTGTTATCTTAAAAATATAACAAAGCATCATCAGTCATGAGTAAAGTTAAAAAAGTAATTTTAAAAATAAAGTTAAAAAATATTTTTTACGAATAGA
The DNA here is from genome assembly GCA_016801145.1 of Umbra pygmaea. Taxonomy (NCBI): domain Eukaryota; kingdom Metazoa; phylum Chordata; class Actinopteri; order Esociformes; family Umbridae; genus Umbra; species Umbra pygmaea. The sequence continues at coordinate 20,679 of JACXGM010011911.1, forward strand.
TAACACAATATTGACTGTTCTGTATCAAATTGTATGCTTGTGTGTGCAGAAAAATATGTTTCAAACATATTCAGGTGATTCATTTGTAAGAAAAGCAGCTGATGTTTCCATCTAAAAATCAACATAATGTAAATCTCAAAAGGATCTATATGAAGCAATTTCATGAGAAACGTATCACTTTAGTTTTTGTCTAAATTTGTGGTTCATGTGGCTCATGTTAGCCACACCACTTATTATATTATTTCCCAGCAGTCTCTGCTGCAGGTACATATGTGCATTTGCCTTAATGTTTGTACATGTATGGTGCATCAATTACTTAGTTATTTCACTGCCATTCAAATTTAAGTGATTAGCATTAAAAGTAAGTATAACATGTTCATTTGACTTTTTGCATCCATGATGACAAAACCGTTCCAGTTTAGATACAGTTTTGGTAGGACAATGTAGCTTTGTGCAGACCTAGTGGCCTTAGCACGTTTAGCCCAGTCATCCACAGCTGGAACCTGCGTGGACCCTAGTTGCCAGGGAACCAGGGGTGGTTGGTAGCCTAGGACACAAGCAAAAGGGGTTAGCCCAGTGGAAGAATGGCACAGGGAGTTCTGAGCGTACTCAGCCCAAGGCAACAGTGACACCCAGTCATGGGGACGGTCCATACAGTAGCTGCGTAAAAACTGCCCAAGCTCCTGGTTAGCGCGTTCGGCTTGGCCTGCACAAGCTGTGTCTGTGATTCTTCTTATTGCAGATATGAGTTGACAACTCCCATCTGGGAAAGTTCATACTCTGCCTTCATTCCAGCAAGTCAGATTCCACTATCCCAGTGTACAATTGCTGTTATGTCCCAGGTTTTTGCTGCAAATTAGTAACTGAAATACAGCTTTCCTGGCTAGAAAACTGTAAGGAAATAAAGTGTATTTATACTAATGAATGTAGTGTGGGATAGTAACATGACATCAAATTTAAAAACAGAACACAAATATAATGCTTACTCCCCTTTTTCAGGGTTAATGGCAGATCACAACCAACTTAAGGTGCATATACCGCCATCAACTGTACTGGAGTGTGAGGCCGGTCACTAAAGTTTATTCTGTTTATACAGTGGATTTGTATATTAAATCACTGTCACTTTTATTAGGCAATATATTAACAAATGAATATATCTAAGTGAAGGCAAAAAAGAAAATAATCATTGTAAAATTAAAACCTGCAATGGAGCATGCTGGGAATTATTATAATAAGTGGTGTGGCTAACAGTGAGCCACATGAACCACACACTTAGACCAAAACTAGTGAAACTTTTCTCATGAATTTGCTTGATATCGGTCCTTTTGAGATTTACAGTATGTTGATTTTTAGATTTTGGAAACATCAGCTGCTTTTCTTACAAATGAATCACCTGAATATGTTTGAAACACATTTTTCTGCACACATAATACTACTTGATAGAACAGTCAATATTATTTCATCTATTCTAAAAAAATATTTTAAACTTTGTTTTTTAAATTACTTTTTTAACATTACTTTGACTGATGATGCTTTGTTATATTTTTAAGTTAACACGGGTGTAAATCGAATTGAGGAGTTATTGTGATATACAGAATAAAAACTCTGCTGCCAGTAAATTACTGTAAATGTAATAACATACAGTAATACATTGTAAAGCAATAAACGCTACGAATGCTGTAAATATACAACACTTTACTAGCAACTTTGCAGCCAGTAATCTACTGTAAATGTCAGAAAATAAAGTAATGAGCTGTAAACTTGAAACACATTACCAAAATGTCTGAAAACCAGTCAGAATCTGGTGTGACCACCATTTGCACAGACTGAAATGTTCAGGACCATGGAAAACACCACTTGAATCAGTCCAGCTCAAGCTGAGATTGCACCTTTTGCACAGATACTGACAGACTTCAGGTCAGCCACAACTGGGCCACTGCAGGGCCGGCAATCCAAAACGGATGTGGCCCGGATAAGACTGGCGGATGTGGGCCAGATCTGGCCCATATTTTTTTGCTATCTGGGACGAGAATCTGCTTTTAGCTACTATGCCAGCCGCAGCTGGAACCAGCTACCAGAGGACATCAGATGTACTCCAACAGTAGTAACCTTTAAATCCAGACTCAAAACACATCTGTTTAGCGACGCATTTACTGAATGAACACTGTGCTAAGTCCGAACTGATTGCACTATATTTTATATGGTTCATTCAGTCTCTTTTATTTCTGAAAAGTGTACTATTTTTCTAATTGTTTTTCATTTCTATTTTAATTGCTTTAATTTTATCTTTAATCTTTTTAAAATTTTCCTGTTTTCCTGTTTATGTAAAGCAATTGCCATTGTGTACGAAATGTGCTATATAAATAAACGTGCCTTGCCTTGATGAAACCTGACATTTTAGAGTGGCCTTTTATTGTGCAATAATCATGCAGTCTTTTTTATATTTATATTTTTCATCCCCCCTGAACATAATCCCTAGCTTTCCTACTTCCTCACAGAGGTGTCAAAAGTACAAGTAAAAATACTTTTTCTGGGTGCAGCTGAGTTCACAAGTTTTGGGAAGTTCCTAATTAAGACCAAAATGACAGGTACAGTTCATAACTAATCAGTGATCTATTAAAATTAATACAAAGCGTAAAACAAAGATTCATTTTGGTGAAGAGGTAGTAATGAACTCCCATTACCTGGTCATTTGGGTTTTATTTTGAGAAATCCCAAAACAGGTGAACTCAGCAAAGTACTTTTACTTTTGACACCTCTGCTCCCTCGCTACCGATCCCAACCCTCCCTCCTCCCCCAAACCCACTCCACACAAAAAAGAGCTAGACATACTGACAACACAATAGATATACATAAAAACAATAACAAAAATATAAAATAATAATAACAAAAAATTACACTTGATGCACTAGGAACCTTATTTGATTTAAATCATGCTGTCTGATCAGCATCTTGATATGCAACACCTGTGAGGTGGATGAGCAGGTGTAATTTATATTGATGTGAGCATTCCTTAACGGCAGAGGTTTGATGGCAACGCTGGACATTCGATGGCAAACCTTATGGAACGCCTACAGGTCCAAAACATCTAGTTAAGCATTAAGAAGATGAAATTCATACCTCTTAACACTAAAGAAAATGCCTTGTTAACAGGTATATTTTGAACGTCTTAAGGCATTCAGACTATGAAAACGTCCATGTTATTGGTTTCCGTTATCATAGCCCTCCTTTCATGATGTATCAGCGGCATCATAGTTACGTGGGCTTTACGTTGCAATCACGTGGGTTCTACGTTATGTCATGTGGGCCTTTGTTTGAGCTGCGAAACTGTCACGTCTTACTTGGAAGAGTTCATTTGTGCTGGATTGGTCAATTTTGAGCAGTTGAAAACTACTAAAGTTATAACTTAAGTTATTGAATTTACCACTGATTGCCTGCAGACACTCTTTAACCATATTCTCACTTGCTCTTGTCCTTAGATATAGGCCTACACATATAAAATGTGAATGAATCACAGCCACTATATACAGTTATGTTTGTGTTAAACAAATTGTGTAAAGCTCACAATACTTAATAATTGCTTTTATTTCCATACATACAAATGCATTGGGAACACTGCACATTCTATTCCAAGTCAAAACATGAAGAAAAATGTATCAAATGTGTTATTACTTTACAGAAAGTGAAGAAAAAGTAATGTTAGGCTGTTCAAAAATAATAGCAGTGTCTGAATTTTTCTTTACAACTGTAGTGGAAGTTTAAAGTGTTTACAGTACAGATATGCAGATATTAAGGGCTTTCACCTGGTTGGCTACCCCACACCTATTCCTTCCCGGAGTTGCTTCTTTAGAGACGCAAATACAGAGGATGCAGGGAGGTGTGAAGCATCACCCCTCTTCCTTGAAGACACAGCCTGAATGTAAAGACCAACGGAACACCTAA
>JACXGM010011912.1:9632-24642 GCA_016801145.1 Umbra pygmaea
CTACAGTAGAGTTATACACACGTATATACTGTGTAGGCTACAGTAGAGTTGTATACACTTATATACTGTGTAGGCTACAGTAGAGTTGTATACACTTATATACTGTGTAGGCTACAGTAGAGTTATACACACGTATATACTGTGTAGGCTACAGTAGAGTTATACACACGTATATACTGTGTAGGCTACAGTAAAGTTATACACACATATTTATTTATAGGCTACAGTAGAGTTATACACACGTATATACTGTATAGGCTACAGTAAAGTTATACAGACGTATATACTGTGTAGGCTACAGTAGAGTTGTATACACTTATATACTGTGTAGGCTACAGTAGAGTTGTATACACTTATATACTGTGTAGGCTACAGTAGAGTTATACACTTATATACTGTGTAGGCTACAGTAGAGTTATACACTTATATACTGTGTAGGCTACAGTAGAGTTATACACTTGTATACTGTATAGGCTACAGTAGTTATACACACGTATATATACTGTATAGGCTACAGTAGAGTTATACACACGTATATATACTGTATAGGCTACAGTAAAGTTATACACACGTGTATATATACTGTATAGGCTACAGTAAAGTTATACACTTGTATACTGTATAGGCTACAGTAGTTATACACACGTATATATACTGTATAGGCTACAGTAGAGTTATACACACGTATATATACTGTTTAGGCTACAGTAAAGTTATACACACGTGTATATATACTGTATAGGCTACAGTAGTTATACACACGTATATATACTGTATAGGCTACAGTAGTTATACACACGTATATATACTGTATAGGCTACAGTAAAGTTATACACACGTGTATATATACTGTATAGGCTACAGTAAAGTTATACACACGTGTATATACTGTATAGGCTACAGTAAAGTTATACACACGTGTATATACTGTATAGGCTACAGTAGAGTTATACACACATGTATATTCTGTAAAGGCTACAGTAGAGTTATACACACGTATATACTGTAAAGGCTACAGTAGAGTTACACACACGTATATACTCTGTAGGTTACAGTAGAGTTATACACACGTATATACTCTGTAGGCTACAGTAAAGTTATATACACTTATATAATGTATCAACTACAGTAGAGTTGTATACACTTATATACTGTATAGGCTACAGTAGAGCAATATACACTTATATACTGTAAAGGGGACAGTAGAGTAATATACACTTATATATTGTATAAGTGACAGTAGAAAAATATACACTTATATACTGTATAGGCGCCAGTAGAGTTATACACACTTAAATACTGTATAAGCTACGGTAGTGTAATAAACACTTATATACTGTATAGCAGTGTTTCTCTTTTTCAATATTGTACCCCCTTTGAATTGCCTTTTTAAGCCAAGTACCCCCTGTTCAGCGCAAAACATTGTTGATAGAAAAAGGTATATGAGGAGTTACGATACAGTGCCAGTAGTGACAGATTCACTAAACAACAACCTTAAAAAAAATAACATTTAAATGCTACATTTCAAATGTTTAAAATCCATCACTTAATAAATTGATTATTATAGTACAAATATTTTAGGAATTATGCAAGACATATTTTTTAATTACCATTTCTGCAAAAATGTATGTACCCCCTGCAGTACTCAAAATACCCCTAGGGGTACACATACCCCCATTTGAGAAACACTGCTGTATAGACTACAGTAGAGTTATATACACTTATACTGTATCAGCTACAGTAGAGTTATACAGTATATGGTACACTTATATAATGTATCAAGCCCTAAGAGCATAAGGCTACAGTATTTTAAGCAAGTTTATGAAGTTACTATTTATTTAACTAATGTAAAAAATCTCCTCTAGTGTACGGTATTTTAAACTGGTCACCTAACTATAACATGTCAATCTACCAAAGGTTAATTTAATTTTTATGCATTTTTCTATTTGTCTTTAGCTACTCCAGCACAACATCTCTAATGCACCACACTAGATACAAAGATGTTTAAATGGAAATATTTAAAACCAAAAGGCGACTTACTTGTTAGATCAATTACAGGTAAAGATATTTCTGTAACACTGAAATAATATTCCCTCAGCCACCCGATATAATGAAGACAATGCGGAAACACGGTTCCTTATGATATATTTCAGACCATGACTTGCTCTTCTCTAACTATTATGTCCAGTGAACTAAGTGACATTATTAGATGAAGGCACATCATGAGTACAGAAGACACATCCTGTCTGTTTATCTGCAGAAACAGCCACAAACCCTTGATATTTGGGCCCGCCTGGCATCCACAGCAGGGATCTGAGTTCCAGACACAAACCGAGGCACTAATCAAACAGTTGATATAACAAGCTTTTATTTCTTCACAGGGTGGCATGATGTGCAGTGGCCTTGATGGCAAACTGTGGTCCCTGTCAACTTCACCACGTTGAGCCTTTCATACAGTTCCACATAGGTGGAAACAGCTTGTTTTCTGGGCACCATGTTATAAAGGTACTTATCTGAAGAGTCATTTAAATACAACATGTACATGAATTAGCAAGTAAATTTACAATAATAACAACATTTAGCTAGTCATTGATACTGGATATAATATTTCCCAATCTGGCCTGACCACCAAATGCCCTCCATTCTTTCCCTGTATAATGGCAGTGTACTGTGTTTATCCCCCAGGCCTTTCACATGTCACTTTTACCAGTCACCACTGAGGGGCACTACTGAGAGGGTGCAGTAACAGATGGAACAGAAGCTTCACTTCAATGGAATCTACTCCTACTCTTCTGTAGATAAACTTAGGTTAATTTCTGCTGTCTTTAGACACATCCTATTTGGGGAAAGGCCCACTCGTGGCTGGACAGAGAGGAAGAGCACACGCAGACAGGTGGCCAAACCATGCTGCTGTACAACACAAGAAAGAGTTGACAAGGGGGCCTGAAAATAGCTTAGTAATTACAATGCAATTAAAGGGCACCAGCAAGAGAGAGCAAACGTTATACAAAACAAAATATAAACATCTGAGGGTAAGACGATCCTCTGCTTATCTCAATGACCTTGCATTTTTGTCATATGTGACACCATCTGGTTTATTTATATTTATTACATCACGATGGAATGCCACTTCCCAATCTACTTTGGGGCTCTGGGTCTCCTGATATTTTCCTGCAGTTTCTTTCTATGCTGTGTTTACTACAAAGTTCAACGGTTTAACAATAATTATTTTTGTTCATAATGTAGTCAGATGTTCTAAATAGTATAGCTAGTGATCATGGTAATTTAAATGGCTTAGATACCTTTTCGTTTCGAGCAACATCGTTGTAGTTACTAATAAAAATGTCTGAAGTCAAATCTTAAATGTAGACCACTGTAAACAGAAGGTTTTGATCATGGGAAATAATGGCTGCAGCACCATGGACAGCAGAATAAGACGATACAAAAGTCGTGTTAGCATTTAGATTATGCTTCAGGGAATAGATATTTTACCTTCTTTTGACTTCTTTTTTCTAAGTGTTCCTCCTAATTTCCCAAGGAAAGACTCGTCCTTCTTCATCTTGCCGGACTGCGGGATTGCTGATCTAGCAGGAGCTCCAGACATTGAGACCGTTATCTGCTTGCTACCTCTATTCTATACACTTTATAACGCGTGAGTCATTAAACAGCTGGTATTGAATCCGGTGGCAGGAAAAAGACGTCTCGCTTCAACCTTAAACAATACACATCAACAACGGTAACAATAGCAATGAATGAGGAGCGCTTGTTGTTATTGCATATCAATAGGACCGGATGACTCAGTTAGCAGACAACGCAAAGCAGGCTACCCAACAGCGCCCGTCAATGGCTGAATGTAGGTGGTCCGGTAAAAGTTTAGGACGTGTCACACAAATAAAACAGAAGGACGCTTAAAGTATAACAAATGTATAGTACATAGTAAACAATGTATCCTGAACATAGTAAATTAGTAGTACTGAGAACCCCCAAAACACTAAGTAAACATACTTTTTCATTGTAGATGTTTCTGAATGGATGTTAATACATTTTAACAAACCATACCTGATTTTTACAGTATAATGCTTTAGTTTACATTTACCCCCAAGTCACATTTCTGTAGGAATTACAGCATTATTACAGCGCATGTCTGTATAGTCAGAATCTTATCTGACCAACAGGACTGTTTATTTATAGTTAATTACCCTGTGAAACATCTGAAAACAGGAAGTTCTGGCTCAGCTTCTATCAACATTGATGAAAATGATAGGTATTATAATGATATATTTGGTGTGTTGCAATATGTAGAATATGGTGCTGCAAAAAAAACAGTGGAATAACCGACAGATATATGAACTGGTTTTATTCAAAAACAGTACCAAAATGTTTTATGACCTTCTCCCTTGCTTAACACATCAACAGGAATTTGGATCACTTCAGTTCCTGGATCACTTTTCAGCCTTTTCTCCAGATGCTTTACAAAATAAAACAATTTGACGGATTAGTCATGCCATGGTAGCCTAGTCAACATGAATGATACAGTGCTTTGCTAAAGTATTCGGGCCCCCTTGAACTTTGACCTTTTGACACATTTCAGGGTTCAAACAAAGATATGAAACTGTAATTTTTTGTGAAGAATCAACAACAAGTGGGACACAATCAATCATGAAGTGGAACAAATTTATTGGATATTTCAAACTTTTTTAACAAAAAACTGTAAAATTGGGCGTGCAAAAGTTAATACTTTTTAGCGCCACCTTTTGCTGCGATTACAGCTGTAAGTCGCTTAGGGTATGTCCCTATCAGTTTTGCACATCGAGAGACTGAAATCTTTGCCTTGGCCATTCTAATTCCTGGATATGTTTGTTTATTTGTGAACCATTCCATTGTAGATTTTGCTTTATGTTTTGGATCATTGTCTTGTTAGAAGACAAATCTTCGTCCTAGTCTCAGGTCTTTTGCAGACTCCATCATTCTTCCAGAATGGTCCTGTATTTGGCTCCATCCATCTTCCCATCAATTTTAGCCATCTTCCCTGTCCCTGCTGAAGAAAAACAGGCCCAAACCATGATGCTGCCACCACCATGTTTGACAGTGGGGATGGTGTGTTCAGGGTGAAGAGCTGTGTTGCTTTTACGCCAAACATAACGTTTTGCATTGTTGCCAAAAGTTCGATTTTGGTTTCATCTGACCAGAGCACCTTCTTCCACATGTTTGGTGTGTCTCCCAGGTGGCTTTTTACGACACTTTTTATGGATATCTTTCAGAAATGGCTTTCTTCTTGCCACTCTTCCATAAAGGCCAGATTTGTGCAGTATACGACTGATTGTTGTCCTATGGACAGACTCGCCCACCTCAGCTGTAGATCTCTGCAGTTTATCCAGAGTGATCATGGGCCTCTTGGCTGCATCTCTGGCCAGTCTTCTCCTTGTATGAGCTGAAGGTTTAGAGGGACGGCCGGGTCTTTGTAGATTTGCAGTGGTCTGATGCTCCTTCCATTTCAATATTATCGCTTGCACATTGCTCCTTGGGATGTGTACAGCTTGGGAAATCTTTCTGTATCCAAATCCGGCTTTAAACTTCTCCACAACAGTATCTTGGACCTGCCTGGTGTGTTCCTTGTTCTTCATGATGCTCTCTGTGCTTTCAACAGACCTCTGAGACTATCCCAGAGCAGGTGCATTTATACAGAGAATTTATTACATACAGGTGGATTCTATTTATCATCATTAGTCATTTATGTCAACATTGAATCATTCAGAGATCCTCACTGAACTTCTGGAGAGAGTTTGCTGCACTGAAAGTAAAGGGGCTGAATAATTTTGCTCACCCAATTTGTCAGTTTTTTATTCGTTAAAAAAGTTTGACATATCCAATAAATTTCGTTCCACTTCATGATTGTGTCCCACTTGTTGTTGCTTCTTCACAAAAAATTACATTTTTATATCTTTATGTTTGAAGCCTGAAATGTGGCAAAAGGTCGAAATGTTCAAGGGGGCTGAAAACTTTCGCAAGGCACTGTATATCAGTTTGAAAAACAAATGATGCATCAGAATATTCATTTTAAATAGTTTGCCATTGAGGCCGTGATCATCTGTTCACCTGCAATCTGAACAAGTCCCCAGTGAGTCTGCAGCCTCTCTCTGAGCCTCTCCATGGTCTCCATGTCTGAAAGGAGAGGGGCACCCAGGGGCCCCAGTGAGCTAGCAGGGTCCCCCAGGAGGGTGGCTGCAGTAGCCCCAACAACCTCCTTCTCACCCTCCTGGGACAGAACCAAAACATGTTTAAGGATGACAACACGCAGTCCCACAAAAAACACTGGCTACGTAATATTCTTTCCTCTTTATTGCAAAAGTATTTCTGACAAGTTAAGCTTCTAAATCTTCTGCCGACGTGAAAATATTATGAACATCTGTTCTTTGCTTCATCTCTGTCCTGCTCCTAGTGAACAGACGACTCCGGCAACTGGCGCTCATTAGGTGAAATTAGATCAAAGCTGAATCAATGTCTGCATCATATTAATTTAGGAAACACAACAGAATATAATATCATAGCATAATTAGTTTACATGAAGACATTTTCCTTTTCTGCTTGCCAAAAACAACAGAACCCATAGAAGGACATTTGTGCCCCCGCCCTCTCACTCCCTCAGTGTTCCTCTCACCTGGAGCAGTATGAGAGTGTGTCCCTGTGACAGTCCCTGCAGCAGGCTGATGACCTGCGACCAGGCTGCCTTCCCCACCCCACAGCCCGGCATCCGCACAAGGAGCACCAGCCCAGGGTCGTACTCGTAAGCCAGAGGCAGGAGGATGCCCAGCACTGCCTGCATCAACCCTGCATCATCACCGCAACCCTGTGGTGGGAATCAACACACTCACTGACCTCCTTACACTGCACATCTCCTGCTGTTAATATTAGCAGCATCTCCTCCATTAAACCTGGACTATTGCCGCTTTCCGGCCAGAGGGATTTTTGCAGTTCCTAGAACATAACTTTCCTATAACCCTTTTTTTCTTGTATTCCGACGGAACCAATTTAGAGATTATTAATTTCCTCGGATCGCAGTTCCTGTAACTCTTTCAGCTCTTACTTCAGGGCATGGTCTTTGCCTTTTCCTAGGTCTACGTTGATTGGTCCAACTTATAAGTCAGGCCGTCTGTAAATAAAGCCATGCTGTCTGTGTTAGCAAAACATTACTTGAATATGTGATTTACTACGAGAATGAACGGAATGCTGAACTCAAACACCATTCGAACTCCATTATGAGGATCCCTGCAAGGCACAACAGGAAGATTCCGATGGCCTCCTCTACCCTGGTTTGATGTTGTATGTGGCGCTATGCTAAGATCTAGTGACGACGCTATAAAGACTGTTGTGGTGCTTGCGTCACTCCCTTACCCCTCCTACCAGTTCCTATGGCCACTTGGCCAGTGCGAATGCAAATAGCAAAAACGTTTTTTTGGGGATAGTAGTTAGTAGAACTGTTTAGAAGTGGAATGTTCCTATAACTACGTTCCTGTAACTTGGTCGGAAAGCGGCTAACAGCAACAACAGTGTACTCTACAGTATCTTTCCTTCTCTAAATCGTTTGCTGTACCTTTTTCAGACACACAGAAACATGATGGCTGGATTTCTCTTCCTCTGAATCCTGACTGCTGATCTTAACCACTAGTGATTTCCTTGAAGAGAAGAGTCAAATGTTATTGTTCAGAAGGCAGTTGATCAGTTTGAAGTAAAGTTGGTGAGCGTAATCATCCTGTGCATGATCTGACTTAAGGGTTAGTTACAGTACAAACTTTCTCACCCATCATTAGTGATCCGTGTTGGGACATCCCCATCGCCCAGGAACACCACCAATAACCTAGAAACACCAAACACACTAGTTCAATGTGAACAAATAGACGGCTCATGTTCAATTTTGAAAAATGAATCACGATCAAATGTCAGAAATGTTGTGTACCGGTTAGTAAGTAACATCTGTGCGTGCTGCACGGCACACAGCATTGCCACGGTTACATCGGGCACCAGTGCCAAACCGTTCCGGATCTGGCAGACAAATAAACAGTGAACAATTAACCAAAGCATTACTATATAGTATTATGTAGTTTCACATTTTACTCTGATGTTTTCTATTGATGGTTGCTGCCGCATATAGTAGTTCAGTTCTTAACATTATATACATTCACACACGTAAATAAACATTAAACACACACACACAATATGAAAACAAGTACACGCCTAAAGCAACACTCAGGTGAAAGAGCACTGTACTTGTACTCAGGTGACATAAGGTCTCAAAAAAACAAAAATCCCACTTCTTGTTTCTTCATCTTTTCCAAGATGGCGATGACATTGCAGAAAGTCACGAGTGATTCCTCATCCTCTAAGGCATCACTGAAGTTCTCTCTGAGTAGAAAACAGCATTATTGCAGCTTCAAGGGTATCGACAGTGGTGCACAAAATGTTGAACCCTTTAGCAATTTCTATATTTCTGCAAAAATATGACCTAAATTAACCTTTATTATTTTACCTCAAGTTAATTTTAACATTTTATATACATCAATAACAATAAATTGTCATTGGACTGACTGGATCAACTTCTACTCCTCATCTATACAACTGCACGCGTCAAGCCATATTTAGCTCAGCCACCAGTAGTAGCAATAGAGGGCAAAGGGCAGATTGTAAAAGCTATTTCAAAGGCCTAAAGTGAAAAGAATAACATCCTCACTGTGAAACATGGTGGTGGCTCACTGGTGTTTTGGCGCTGTGTGAGTACTTAAGGCACGGGGAATCTTGTGAAAATTGATGGCAAGATTAACACAGCATGTTATCGGACCACACTGGCAGACAATTTGCATTCTTCTGAACCAAAGCTGTGCATGGGACGCGCATGTACATTCCAACACGACAATGACCCTAAGCACAAGGCCAAGTTGACCCTCCAGTGGTTACAGCAGAAAAAGGTGAAGGTTCTGGAGTGGTCATCACAGTCTCCTGACCTTGATATCATCGATCCACTCGGGAGATCTCAAACGTGCAGTTTATGCAAGATGATCAAAGACTTTGCATGACCTGTAGCCATTTTGCCAAGACAAATGGACAGGTATTACACCTGCAAAAATCGGGGCCTCATTACCAACTGCACACTGTCATTGATGCTAAAAGGGGCAAAGCACCATATTGAGAACTGAAGTTATGCAGACTTTTGAAGAGGGGTAATTTAATTTTTTTCTGATTGTGCCATGTTTATGACCTACAGTTGAATATGAATCCCATGAGAACTAGAAAAATATATTTTGCCTTTCAACAATTTTAAAATTGTACATCTATTACCAATTCTACAGGGGTATTCAAAGTTTGTGCATAACGATACACTCACCTAAAGGATTATTAGGAACACCCGATCAATTTCTTCTTAATGCAATGATCTACTCAACCAATCACATGGCAGTTGCTTTAATGCATTTAGGGGTATGGTCCTGGTCAAGACAATCTCCTGAACTCCAAACTGAATGTCAGAATCTGAAAGGTGATTTAAGCAAGTTTGAGCGTGGCATGGTTGTTGGTGCCAGACGGGCCGGTCTGAGTATTTCACAATCTGCTCAGTTACTGGGATTTTAATGCACAACCATTTCTAGGGTTTACAAAGAATGGTGTAAACAGAGAAAAACATCCAGTATGCGGCAGTCCTGTTGGCGAAAATGCCTTTTTGATGGCACAAATCTCCAACTGCAAGATGCTATCCTATCAATATGGGCCAACATTTCTAAAGAATGCTTTCAGCAACTTGTTGAATCAATGCCACATAGAATTAAGACAGTTCTGAAGGCGAAAAGGGGTCCAACTAGGGCTAAAGGATGTTGTGTTTTATCATCAACATCGCAATGTGCGCATGTGCGATCGTCACATCGCCGGAACATGCGTTGTGAAGGAGGGTAGCACCCAATGACAGTATAGGTAGCACCATAGGTAACATGCAGTTTACACAAGTTTGTTGTATGGTTTCTTGCTGGGGTGACATGCACACTCTGCATGCCTGCACAGTGATTGGTTCGCTGTGATTGGTTGTTGTGCCGCTGCTCACAGCCAACATTTTCTGTCATTGGTAGTCCTGTACTAGCAAAAGAGCGACGAACAGGATACGCATTACGCAGGAAAAAACGGATGGTTTCGTACCGAAAAGAAAGTCAAAATCTTTGGGACTATTTCGGCTACAAAAAGTAGGATGTTGAGCAAAAACAGGTACTTTGTTTTAAGTGTTATAAAGTTGTGGCCACAAAACAAGGAAAAACCACCCATTTGTCTGATCATTTAAAACGGCACAACAAAGCTCTTTACGATGAATACGAAATTAAATCTCGATGTCAATCAAAACAGAACACTATTTGCGATGCCTTTGCTAGTGTGACACCTTACCAGAAAGGCTGTCAATGACAGAAAGAAATTACAAACGCACTAACATTTCATATCGTAAAGATATGTTGCCATTACACGTCGCATTTGCTAAGCCATGATTATGATGATTACCAACACTGTTTTGCTTTGGCACTTTGGCTAAGAAAAGTTGACTTAAAAACAAAAGATTGTGTACCAAAAAGTTATTTTATAAAAAATATTTATTTTCAGTTATATTGTCATGTCATTTTTTCCAATATCGTGCAGCCCTAGGTCAAACTTTTTATTTTTTACAGTCTCTGGGTCAAACACAATATTAGTATGGTGTTCCTGATAATCCTTTAGGTGAGTGTACGTTTCCAACTCACACAAGTAAAAATGCACTGCAAAACAAATTACACTATAAACATAAGTTAAAAAACTATGAATACTTGGTATTTCTTGCTTGTAATAAGTAAAATAATCTGCCAATGGAACAAGACAAATTACACAGATTTTCACCGATTACAGGGCATATAAATTCCTAAAACAAGTGTTATCAACTAATACAAATATAGCTTGTTAAGTAAATGTCTTATTCAAAGGAAGGTTACTTTTTTTTTTTACCTTAATGCAAACTTTTCTGAATGGAACAAGATTTAAGACAGTGTAATATTTTTGTATCTCAATTGTTTAATTGGGTTATCATCTACCTTTAGGACTTGTGTGAAAGGCTGATGTTTCAGTTCATATTTATGCTCAAATTAAAAACAAATTCTTAAGGGTTCACAAACTTTTGGGCACCACTCTAGAGTAAAGTGGCATTTTAAAAGTAAAGGTTAGGGCTAACCGTAACAAGGACTGTCACTTTAAATGTGCAATATGTAATTTTTGGCCGCCAGGGGGCTCTCAATCAAAACAATAGCAAAAGATGTACTTGGATGACGTCGGGAGGTTGCGTGGGATCATGGGTTTTGTTATCGTCGTCAATGACAACCTTCCAATCTAGCAACTCCGGCAAAAAAAATGTTCACTGACAAAGTAATGTATTGTTAAAAATATTATAACTTTATTCACGTTATGTTTGGCGGTTCCCTGGAACTTAGAGCAACTACATTATATGACGTCATTGATGGGCGACAAAAAGAAACGTCCCGTGTCTTCAAATTAAATTACAAATTTCTCTGGATTTGAAAGTTGGTGGAAACATTTAGGATAATGTAAGTACACAACTAAGAAATATATATAATATATGTATAGTGATGTTTTCTTTCAATGCAAAGTATGCATTTTGTTATTGTTTTGATTGATATTACATATTGTACCTTTAACGGGCCTACATATTAAAGCATTCATGGTGATGAATTAATGTGGTGCGGTGGACGTTAGGGACGTACCGGATTCTTTGTAATAACTCAGGAGTCTGAGCTGGTGATGACCTCACACATCTGTCAGGGATTTCCAGGCCAGCAGGAAGAGCCACCTCTGTGTGGACTGGAGCAGCCAATCGAGCCGGAGTCTTTATCCAAACAACTTCCTCACCCGCCCCTTTCTGACCCTGCTCCGCCTCTTCCTGACCCTGCTCCGCCTCTTCCTGCTCTGCCAACTTGCAGCGTTTAGTGCTGGGCTCAGACACCGCTGGGGCCACT
This sequence comes from Umbra pygmaea, assembly GCA_016801145.1. Classification (NCBI taxonomy): domain Eukaryota; kingdom Metazoa; phylum Chordata; class Actinopteri; order Esociformes; family Umbridae; genus Umbra; species Umbra pygmaea. The sequence goes on from JACXGM010011912.1 coordinate 21,653, forward strand.
GAAGGGAAGGTCAGGGCAGTGCATGTTGGTTGTAAATGGAGATGGTGCAATGTGAGATGAATCCAATGAGGATGTTGTGCAGTACCTGTGTGTTGGAGGCAGGCCCAGTACGCTTTATGTGCCGACCGCACACACTGAATGGACTCCAGAGCACTGCAGAAACACAGTGCTGTAACTGAGCACACTACAATAACATACTGGTCCTTTAGCTGACGCTCTTCAGGTTGACCTACAGTCAGTGAACACTAAAGACATGGTTCTACTTCATAAAATTGACAAACCAGCCGACCTCTCACATGGCGAGTTGAGTTCGGACGTTTGAGGGGCAGGGTCTCCTAACAAGGTCTGGACAGTCTGGCACACTGATTCCGCCAGTGACGTCAAGTTGTACCCGCCCTAAAAACAGGGTGTAAGGTAGTTTTAAAAGAAACATAGTAGTGTAAAAAACAAATCCTTCCAACACTGGTAAAAATGACAGATGGACACCTCTAGAACAGCACACAGTTTACCCCCAGCCAGAGACATCAGGAGGTGGGTCAGGTGGGCAAAGATGTCTGGGGTGGCACACATGTGTCCCTGGAACAAAAAACAGGACAAATATTCAGTATGATTTAATTACAACAAAACAGATTTGTTATCATAAAGGTAAAAAACATACCTCTGGGTCTCCAATGCCAGAATCAAAGCCTGCACACACCAAGACCAGATCTGGACTAAACTGGAAGAGGCGGAGTTTGTTTATTTGTCACATGCACAGGAATGCAGATGTAGTTGCATGTATAGTGAACATCTTATGCCACGGCTCCAAACATCAAAGTAGAAAAGGGTGCAAAACATTTGAAAGTTAAATAAAATAATGGAGTAAAGTATATACAGGACTGTACATTTAGAAAAAGAGCATTTATTTTTAGTGGAGTTAAACCATTAGGTTGGAGACAGCTTAAACATAAGAGTTTTAAATAGGTGCTGCTGTCTCACCTCATATGCGATAGGAAGGAGCACATGAAAGAACACAGAAAGGTAATCACTGTTCTCCATCCCCACCTGGAAACAGTTAGGAGGTTAAAAGTTGTAATAAAAGGTACTATTATATTGAACATAGAAGGCTCACTTTAGAATTGGAACAACAGACAGAATTTGAATACTATAGAACACACCTTGTTCCATGGTACATTGATGTTGAAGCCAGCGCCCTTCTCCTTGCCAACGTTGTCATAGTCCGATTCCCTCAGGTTGGGCCAAAAGCCTTGGTGCTCGTAGCGGTGCCAGGAGAAGTAGAGCACACTGTGTGACAGAGGGATGTTGGTCAGAAGACATGATGATTTGTCATCCATGAGACAACACTCATACCTTGGGTCATCCTCAAAAGCAAACTGCACCCCCTGTCCATGATGCACGTCCCAGTCAACGATCAACACCCTGGAGAAACAAAGCCCCTTCTTAGGGAAACAACGTGCATTCTGCCGTTTCAAATGTGATTACTCGAACGACACACAGTGGAGCCATTACAGACTGTGTAGCGGCATTGCTCACCTTTTCACATGGTGGTGTTTCTTGGCATACTGGGCAGCGATGGCCACGTTGTTGAACACGCAGAAGCCATTGGCAGCACTGCGCTGACTGTGGTGTCCTGGGGGCCTGGGTCACGACAGAAAGAGGAGGTAAACGGCAGATACAGGAGACACCTTGAGGGACATGGATAACAAAAAAAGCGGAGGAAAACCCAGTGAACCCACCTGACCAAAGCCATGCCGTTTCTTACTTTCCCCGTCATTACACTATCCACAAGCTGAAGAGTGGCCCCGATGGCCAGCTTGGCACAGTGGTAGATGTTCTAGAGACAACCAAACAACCACGTCATGGGGTTTTAAGACTCGCAAAACCAGCAAGCCTGTGGTTCTGTTAGATTAAGAGTGAGGTCCTGTGTAATCATTAGTAAGTGTTGTTGTTTGAGACATGACTGCATTACATGTTTCTACCAAGACAATGCAGAGGCTGTTTGACAGTTTGGTTCATCTCACCGGGTGGAAGTAGACATCTCCATACTGCTGGGTGAACGTCTGGAGCTCCTCCAAATTCATGGAAGGAGTCTTCTTCACTGCCTCCAGGTACTCCTCACTGTGGGACAAAGTCAGCGAATGACTGAGGTGGGTCTGGGTAAGTGTTGTACATCGAGATGCGTGAAAAATACAATCCATTTTTGCAACCTAAACCAACTGGCATTTAAGTGGCACAACAGTTGAGATCAGTACTGCCCAAACCCAATCCCAGTTAAGACTAACCCGATTTACATATTAATCCAGCTAATTATTAATATCACGTGTTCTAACCTCCTGTAGGTTTTCTCTAACCCTAATTTAGATCTCCAGGAACAGGGTTGGACAGTCTTGGTTTAGATGCATGATGATGGGTTGTAACATTTAGCAAAACAGCTTAAAGAGCACCAGTGGTTTGAGCCTGGTCTGGTGCAGAAGGACATCTCCACTTAGCAGCATGACTTCCACTCTATATGGGTTTGTATGTTAGACTGTGGTGGAATTTCCATATATGATGCATTATACTTTTCATTTAACATGTTTGGACCAATAGGATGCCTTATATCTACACCCTGAGTGTCACGTTGAAGTATTGAACAATATATTAATTATGTAATCAATATATTAATCATGTGTCTAATCAAATGATATGTTAATCAATGCATTATAAATAACAGTGTAGTCAGCACAACTTTTGAGTATTATGAACTTACCTATATTGGAAACATATGAGGTGAAAAGACATGTATTGAAATACTATTAGAGCCTGTTAAAACTAAAGGAGGTCTGAAGGCCTCACTGTTTTTGTAGACTGTATGATTATTAATCTGCTATAAGAACACCTGGTAATGCAATAGTATCAAATCACAACGGTGTATTTTAATACCCTCAAGCAGGAGGCCTCAAGGCCACAAGGCCTCAGTAGAACTGTTGGGAGTAAACAGGCCTGAAAGC
>JACXGM010011913.1:0-24534 GCA_016801145.1 Umbra pygmaea
ACAGATCACACCACTGCACAGTACACATCATAAACAGACAGACAGATCATACCACTGCACTGTACAAATGATAAACAGACAGACAGATCACACAACCGCACAGTACACATGATAAACAGACAGATCACACCACTGCACTGTACATATCATAAACAAAGAGACAGATCACACCACTTCAATGAACATATCATAAACAGACAGACAGATCACACCACTGCACAGTACACATAAACAGAGCTTTATATGGCATACTACACTATTTCCACTGTCAATCATTGTAACTTTCTTACCTCCTACTCTAAGCTTCCTACTTTGTCATGACAAATCTACATTTCGATGGGAACATACCACATTTGCATGTAATTCCCCGACCTGCTCAACCAACAAAAGCAGTTTGATTTCCAGACTGAAAACAACAGTACAACATGGGAGGCTGGTTAACCTCATCCATTTCCTTTTCACCTCACCAGTTCTTAGTGAGGAAATGTGTTTTTTCTATTGTTATTATGTATCCACATTTCATACCAACTACATTGCTCCCTATTACTTGCTCTATCACTCCCTCATTACTTAATCTGCATCCTTTGTTTTTAGACCAAAATAAATATCTTGAAATGTTAGCTGTAATCTCAGTGTTTCCTGTTCTACCAGACAAATCCAAGTCAACATCAACTTTGACTGTGACATTTACTTTCTAAATGCTACCAAACCTCTTTTAATTACTGAAGACACAAAAAAACGGTCTGCATAATCTTGTTCAAAATCTCTGTAAAAAAATTAATTCATGATTTGGTGCGATCGAAAGAAGGAAAACATTTACAGAGGCAATTCTCTCTCTGACCATCATCGTTTTATTTCTTTTGTTATCTCTCCCTTGACCTGATCTCAGTCTCTCTCTTTTTCTCGCTCGTTTGTCTCTATTTTTTCTGTCTCTTGGCATTCTCTATCTGAATTCATCTGTGTATTGTTTCTTTCATCTCCATTAATTTGGTCATTTGTTCACTCTTCCCATGTCAATGTCCCCTCTTTTCCATCAGTGTTCTAAAGTGTTATGAAAAGGATGATCTGTGTAAAGGGACACAGAGCTTTGTAAGAATGCTACAGGTCAAGCTGTTGCATTATATGCATTGTCTAGCAAAGTGTATGACTTCATCCTCTCTCCAGATGAATCTGGTGCCCATATAGTGCTGCAGCATGGGTTGAAATTAGAGCCTGACCGATATATCGGCAAGCCTATATTATCAGACATATTAGGCATTTTCCAAACTATCGGTTTCGGCAATTATAATGGCAGATAAACGAATATTTGAAAAAAAAAAAATTCCTGCCTCTGCTGGACTGGAGTAGAGCCGTGCATTTCAGCCAGAGCCCGACGGGCCCGACCTATTTATGCCCCTAGGGCCAGGCTTTGGGGCAATTTTCACGTCATCGTTTACATGCAGGCCGGGCCTCGGGCCCTTTTTGGGGTTATACTTTTTATATTTTTAGATATTAATAAAAAATATATATGAGAAGTTTACTTAGAGAAAACAAACATAGAAAGACATTTCATAACCTGTTTTTAACCTATGACCTGACATGACTGACATGACAGTCTCACGCACGCACACAGAAGGTTTCTCCTCGATTCACGCACACAGAAGGTTTCTCCACGATTCACCTCATGTGCAATGGAGGATATTAAGAGAAAAATCGCAACTTAAGGGCAACTTAAAACTGTAAAAAACATCAAAGGAAAGGCAAACTTCTGGGCTGTTTTTCAAATTGTGACAACCTTAAATGATGAGCCAACTGGTTATGCACAATGTTGTTGTTGTTGTGTTTTTGTTCAAAGGACTTTAAGTTTCATTGTCACGTATCCTCTCGTTGTAGAAAGAGACAAGCGCGAAGGAATGCCATTAATCCAAATAATGTTTATTACTAACACTTGGTAAACAAATACTGCCACGAGGGGCGAAAAGACTAGAACACTAGAGAATACTTAGAACCAGGAACACGTAACGATAACATTGACTGACAGGGACAAGGCGGAAACACAAGGGCTAAATACACATACAAATGAGACCAACTGAAAACACCTGGGAGCATACTAAACAATGACGTAACCTATAAAACAGAACATACGCAATGACAGAACCCAACATAAGGGGAACCAAAACATAACACCATACATGGGGGGAGAAACTATATTCATGAACACACATAACTAAACAGTAAAACGAAACGACTGTGTAAACACTGAATAACCAACAAACGAAACCTATACACAAGAGACATACAAAACAAAGCAAAAGGAGGTCTAATCCCAACCCTTCCCGGGCTGGTGTGACATTCATATCTTAAGTTTTTGTATTTTTATGCATTTTATACATCAGAACTTTAATATATTTTAATGTTCCTCTGTTCTGTTGTGACAATAAAACAAACAAAGTTTTTAAACTGAATTATCATATTATTTTAGTGAGGACTCATAAATAACTAGAAAGAACTAAGGTTAGGGAAATCTGTTTATGTTTTATTACTCATTTCTGGATTTTCTTTATATATATATTGGCCAATATTTTGGAAAATCTGATTTTTAAATCACCAAATATTTGTATTGGTATCGGCATTAAAATCAATGGGGCTTTAGTTGAAATACAACCCCCAGCTATTCCATATACATGTTGTCTTTTTAAACTACGTAAGGAACAATGTCACATCCTGACTTACATGATGCTTCAGTTCATAATGACCTGTACCCCCAAATATTCAAAGAGAAGCTGGTGGGATGAAATTGAAGAATATGTGCTTGCAGCACAAAAAAACCTATGAGAATCTGAGGAAGAGGTAGAGCAACCCTGCCTGGAGGGCTTGTCAATGAGTGCCTGTTGGCCAAGTTTGCCATGGAGCCTGGCCAGGCACAGCCTGAAAAAGCTATGTGGCACCTCCCTCTCCATCCCATGGGCCCACCACCTGTGGGAGGAACCGCTGGGGTCGGGTGTGCTGCCAAATGGGTGGTAGTGAAGGTCAGAGGCCTTGATTGACCAGACCCAGGCAGCAGAAGCTGGCTCTGGGGATGTGGAATGTCACCTCCCTGTGGGGGAAGGAGTCAGAACTTGTGAGGGAGGTGGAGCGCTACCAATTAGATCTGGGTGGGGCCTACCTTACGCACAGTCTCGGATAGGGGTTGGAATCTTTTCTTCTCCGGAGAAAACGGATGCTGTCTGGTCAAGGCCAGTTCACTCCACCAAGGTCCTTCAGAGCTTCCTGGGCTTTGTCAACTTTTACCAAAGATTCATCAGGAACTTAAGCTCTATAGCGGTTCTGCTCACCTCTCTACTGAAAGGAGGTCCACAGAAGCTGAGATGGATTTGTGTGGCATTCAATGGCTGCAGGCAATGTTCACCTCTTCCCTGGTGTTGAAACACCCAAGCCCAGCTCTGCCATTTTTCCTAGAAGTGGAGGCATCCGAGGTGGTCGTGGGAGTTCTAAGAAGCTGACCCCTGCTAGAAAGAACTATAGCTTTGGAGACAGGGAACTCTTGGCAATAAACCTCGCTCTGGATGAGTGGAGACGCTGGCTGGAGGGCACAGTCTACCCATTCTGGATTCTCATTGTTGACCGCAACCTTCAGCATATACAGTACAGATAGTAAAGAGGATGAACTCCAGGCAAGCAACATGGGCATTGTTTCTAACCCAGTTCCAGTTCTCTATCACACTGCCCAGGTACCACAAATGCAAAGGCAGATGCCCTGTCCCGGATACACGACACATGGGTGCAGCGGGAGTAGGGGGCACTGTCCTGTCTCCGTCTCTCATTGTGGCTTCCATGGTGTGGGATGTAAGATCAAGACATCCACCAAGCCACCGCCACCGAGCCAAAGCCTGCCAACATTCCACCAGGGTATGTTCTGGACTGCATCCGGGAATGCCTGATCACCTGGGCACAAACCCCTTCTCCAGGTACTGAAGTACTGGTGGCCCACCTTGGGGAAGGATGTCTCTCGTTATGTAAACACCTGCTCTGTATGTGCTCAGACCAAGTCCCCTTGGAACACCCCATCAGGGAAGCTGCTGCCCTTGCGCATGCCTCAGCGTCCTTGATCCCATCTGTTCATAGATTTTGTGACCAACCTCCCCAGATGTGTTCACCACGATCATGGTGGTGGTGGACCGGTTCTCGAAGGGCTGTCGCTTTATTCCTATAACCGGTCTACCCTCCTCCCTTTAGGTCACTGGCTAACAGTTCTTCTGGAACTATGGACTTCCAGAGGACATTGTCTCTGACCATGGCCCCCAATTCACCTCACACGTTTTTAAGGACTTCTTGGAGAGAATCTGGGCCACGGTCACCCTCACATTCAGGTACAGGCCTCAGTCTAACAGGCAAGTGGTATGTGTCAACTAGGAGCTGGGGATGCTCCTGCAAAGTCATTGTCAGGACCGGCAGTGTGAGTGAGATTCCTCTCTTGGGCGGAATACGCACAGAACTCTCTCGTCCACTTTTCTATAGGGCCACTCCCTTTAAGTGTGCCATTCAGATGGATGCGCATGCAGTGGATGACTGGTTCCGCAAGGGGGGAAGGGTCTGGGATGCAGGACACATGCATCTCCATGGCCAAAAGATATAGGCAGACTGCAGATGTAGCAACGCCCCTGCGTTCCAGTCTGGGGTCCATGTTTGGCGGTTCACTCATGAACATTTCAGTCTCCACCTGCACTGCAAGAAACTAATCATCCGGTTTGTGGGGTTAAGGTTCCCCGGAGGATTAATGAGGTAGCCTATCGTTTGATCCTTTTTCCTCTCTACCCCATCTCACCCACATTTCACATTTCCCTCCTTAGGCCAGTGATTCCGGGTCAATTGGCGGAGGCTGTCCCCGGTGGCATGCCTCCTCTGCCCCTGGACATTGATGGTGACATGCTTTATTAGCTATATGTATCATCCTGTTAAGTGTGAGAGATCTGGGGGTCCACGTGGTGTAGCGGGCTAAGTCGTTGTATTGCAGGACAGTCTATGTCATGATTGTCATGGGTTTGAGCCTGATCATAGGTTCTCTGACTCTCCCCGGGCCTCCTGCACGAGGCAGCACAAATTGGCATAGCGCTGCCCGGGATTTGGGTTAGATAAATCAGATAATCTATCCTGTTACTTTCCTCTACAGCGACTCCTTGTGTTCAGATTGGGTGCCTGTAAATTAAATCGCAGAAGTGAACATAATCATCCTGCATGATTCGACTAAATGCTTCCATGTTGAGTGAACAGTGCGAAAATAATCGACGGCTGGGCCACATGTGATTGGATGAACCATTTGCGAGCCCCTCGTCATCCCATAGATCTGTACAAGGAGCTGCGAACTACCAAAAAGGAAGGATTAGAAGGAATTGGTAAAGGAGGAAAATTGGGAAAAAAATCATAAAAAACAAAGTGAGAGATCTCTTGTTATTTAAACTGCTTTGTTGTTTTTTCTAAGTAAACTAGTATTTTGTAACCTGCATGTGCCTCCTGCTATCTTCATGCCAAGACACATCATAGGAACAGTAGGCTAAATGCCATTTTCTTCCTCCACCTCACCCTTGATAATCAGGCAAAAGGGGAAATGTAGTCCATTTGCATATGCATTATTGGATATAACGTTAGATGTTGTGGCTTTTTTCATGGTCACAATTTCTCATGGTTCTGTGCTGACGTTTAAGCAGTTACAAAAACAAGGGCAATAACCTAGTTGAGATTGACTCCCAAATGTATAGAGTCTGTCGCCATTATATTTTAACTGAGAAAGTTTAGAGCAAAATCTTTATTTTTGCAATCCACCCTAAACATAAATACCCAAAGCCTGTTAATGTGAGCAGCACACTTGCATTTCAGCTATGGATGTGAATGTGAACCTGTCCTCATTTGCTCATTTAGAATCCTGTTCTGGGATTTCTACAGTATGTAACAGCAGGGGATTCACTAGGCGCTGTCATTTTTTCGGATGTATTTGTTGATGTTTAATTAATTGTTACAAAATGTAGGCTATAAATGAAAGCTTCACCTCTCTTTCACTTTAAGCATTCCGTTTTTGAATCAGCTATTGTTATCTTGCTCAAACCAACCGCAGAATCTGTCAAACTATAACATTTCCTATTCATGCAAATACTAGTTTCTCCTTTGAAAATCAGTCATATGCTACCTAGTAAGTTAGTGGCTTTGGAGAGTTCAAGAGAATTATCACAAGTATACCTACAATTGAATCTTGTGAGTTCACTATTCTTCAATAAAAAAAGGATGTAGTTTAAAAAGGTCCGTAGAGGGGGCTAAAAGATAAACTTGATACAAGCGTTCCATACAGTACTTGATAGTTCACCTTTAAAGATACAGTCTGTGATTTTCTTAGTTGGGTAGTATATTGTTTATATTATATGCACTATCTAAGTAGAATCATTGTCTTACTGTAGTTAGCTTAAAACCTGACGTATTCTCAAGGCTTTTGCAGGCATTCCTTTACCAAGCATCAGGCAGGGAATTCCCAACAAATATATGACGTCTGGTTTGCCAATGCAGAGGAAGTCCAGTAGACAGAGCTGTCAATCAAACCAGAGCTATACGGTGTCGTCTAATGAGTTTCCAGGGCGAGCACAAGCACAACCTCTAGACCCAGGAGATCAAGAGAGAAAATATGAACCTAGACAATTCAGGGAAATAAACTCCAGAGTGGGGACCCGTTTTAGCTATATGGCCCCTAAATTCACATTCTTTAACAAACACAAATTACCACAGATATTATCAAACAATTTCAATAGCATTCCCCTTATAGAACAAGATTCAGAAAGAGCCCAAACATGAATGCACTAGTGTTTTTCTTACACAACTTATACTAGTTCAGTCCTCTGTGTATTGTAAGTAGTAAGAGAGGGCTGAAAAACTCATGATCTTCTGCTATTTTGGATGTTTTGGTGACATGCTATATACTGTTACTGTAGCATATACACCTTAGGGCAGTGAATATACAAATATAAACACACAGTACAAATCCCAACTCATTGGCCTCATCTTAAGACAATGACCCAAAAACCCATCAACACATTCCACTTCCCAAATTCCAACACAGCCAATATCATTGACGATAGAAAAGAAAATGCTACAGGTAGCTCTGCATCTGTAATTCAGGAGAATGTATTTACCTCTACCAATTCATGCTACAGCAGTAAGCACAATAATGTGAATTGCTTAATTGTACCTTAATTAGTTGCGTGGGTGTGCACCATAATCATTAAGTCCAACAAACACATGATTTCCGCTTTCGAGCCAGAGATTCCTTCAGAACGGGATTCATGACAAAGAACGTTAAGCTTCAGGCAGCAGCCCTGCCCTAGCCTCAAGGAGAAACATCCTATTAGAGTTGTAATTACAGCTTGGGTGCAATAACAAAACTGGCCCAGTCTTCACTACCCTAACCACCAGACCACATGGAGCTGTTATTACAGGGAACCCTACATTACCTAATACTTCCATTACTAAGACAAAGGCTTAATTATAGTGGTAAACGTTCAATGAAGCATCACAATCAATTGAAGAGTTGGTAGTGCCTGTTTATTGTCAGACCAGACAAAAGAAAATGGCTCCAGCCAGTCATTAATAAAATGAATCCCAAATCATACTCTATTCCTTAGGTACACTACTTCTGTCAAGAACCCTACAGCCATTGATATAGACACTACTAACATGACTGTTTAATGGCAGTACTGTGCATTACTATTGGAATTCAGATATCGTAATCCACAGCGTGCGTTGTGGTGCTGTAAGTGATAAACTGTATATTTTTTGTGTGAAGTTGTGTTCACATATGTCAGGAAACACTGTTTTCTAGTTGTAGGTTGCTACTGTACACTAAAGACAAACCTAATGTAGGTGTTATTGTTGAATATTGTGGGGTGGAATGGTGAACACAGCTGGTTGGAATATCCTAAAGCCTGAACCCTAGTGTTGTTGCATATGGCAGAAACACCAGCTGTTTTCACAGACTTTTATTTCACCTATAGGCATTCATTTCATGTCCATGATTAGAAAGCATACAGGCATAAAGACAAAGGTCCTGTATGTTCCTGTACTGTATTCAATATCGAAGAGACAGTACAAACCTGAAGTGAAATTAATATATTGTGAATTATGGAAAATCTATGAAAATCTATTTAAAAGTTGATATCCATCTCAGCTTCACACTAAACGGTTCACTCCCCATGAATAGAAACCTGATAATTATCAGCAAAAAACACACATTCTGGTACTGGTATAGACAGAATTAGTTTCTCCTCACTACAATTATACCTTATTGTACTATGTTAACTTTGCCATTATATATTCAAGTCACACACAAAATCTAGGAAATGAATCGCTCAAGTAATCAAAGTCTATTAAAAGAGAAGATTAGGTGCGTGTCTGAAAAATTAAATTAAAATTGTGTGAAAAGAACAAATGAACCACCCAAATTGTTGATTAGTTGATTAGTGGCATGTTATGTTAGTAAATATAATCTTTATTTCTTTCTAACCCTTTTCAAAATCCTTAATTTGGAATACTACTAATAATGAAAGTCTCAATGATAATAAAATTAAACAAATAAAACAATTAACATTTTGAACTGTTAATTACAGTATTGTCACTCCAGCCAAGTATGCTGTATGTCAATATGAGACTATTTTACTATCATGAAAAGTCTTATACTGCATTTCAAGGCATGTAAATCCATGTAAGACAGACTTAAAATCTAAATATGTTTACTCTGCATCATGTACCTGAATAGTTCTGATTTCTCAAAGATTCTCAAACAATCTCGTGTTGTGGTATTTCTTGGGACCATAAATAAGTTCTAAAAAGAAAACAGGCTGTTAGGTGACTTACTGCATTAAGATGAATACAATGAGGGTGAAGCCTGCCATGACGATGAATGGCATCCCTGGAAATGTTGGCAGGGTCAAAGGGTACAGGCCATTAAACACAAGCGCTGCAAACATATAGCATGTGGTCTCTACAGATGCAGAGAAGGAGAACATTGCACCTGTGCAGGTCACAAAAGAGAGAGGCTTTTACACAGAGCATGGGTCATTGGGCAACATTCGGTGAAGATTACCATGTAATTAATTGACTCAAAAAAACTTGATTTAATTTGGACTGTTTTATCACTATATTTTCAACCATCTAAACACACAACAAAAGTTTTATGGAAAATGACTGATATTTTATTTATTTTTACAATAGATGAATGTGTTCTCACTGCAAAAATAAAAAACAGCATTGCATTTTATATTACATTAAAGGTAGCTACATAAACAAAAATGCAACTAATCAACCCTTTGAGGTTCTGCACAAATTAATACAGGAACTGAAACATCAATGGATATTAGATGTTGTCGCAAAATCTGGTACATATATTTCACATCTGTGCTACAGTATCTCCTAGGGGCAGGATCTGAATTATATGCATTGTTCCTGTTTATTATTATCTTCACTGATTGTTTGGTCGAATCACGAATAGGTTAAAGTGGTGCTTAAACATGGAGGTGCAAGTAGAAAATTACTTTCAAATGATGATACTTTGTTGTCCTGACAACCAAAAACAATAACATTTCACAAAATAGCATTATATTTAAAATATATTAGTGTATGAAACCTTAGCATCATTGATATTAGGATTCCTACAATATGGTTACATTTCCTCTGTTAAATAAATCTATCCTTAGTAATAACGTTGATTGCAATAGAGAATGTATTTAAAGTTAAGCAATGATCTATTCACAGTCATTCTCACAACATCACATTAGTAATAGTCAGTTAATATTTAAAAGCTGTGTAGGGCTGTTCTTTTATTAAAACCATGGATGGGAAACCAAAGGGTAGCTATAGTTACATTCTTCAGTAGGGGTTGGTCCCAGGTTGTAGTTGATTTTTTTTCTGATAGAGCATAATGTTGCAGATCTGGTTCATGTTACGTACAAATTCAACATATTTTGTACCTGTTTTGTCTACTTTATGTTGAAATGTGTTTATTATGATGACATAAACATTGATTTATGTGGGCCTATCGTGCAATAGAAATGGGGAGTTACAATTGGTTACAATATGTCATGTTTTTTTTATTTAAGTACATACAGCCCAGCTGAAAACTTTGAACAGTGAACTACACAATGATCAACTATGTCTCTAGCAGGAGCAACTAGAGCAGAATAAGATTAAGTACATAGAGCAGAGGAGGCGCAATCTTAAGTGGTTCCAACATGGAATACGTATTGATCTGAAAGAGCACCTGACAAGTACTTTTAAATGTAAACGTAAAAGTGGCAGATGGAACACGGCTTTCAAAAAATAGACAATGGGAAAATAATAGTGTTTGGGGGAATATGTTCGGGGGAAACATCATTGTGTTTCACAGAATAATGATGGGTCTGTAAAGCAGCTAAGAATTTAGAAAACAATGGTTTTTGAAAATAATGAAATAACAAATACAGTTCTGATATATTTAACAGATGTATATTGATGAAAGCTACTCAAAATTATTATCATTTATTTTACACCAAAAAATAATATAATTTTCACCAACAATACATAATTTATATTTTTGACAGCGAAATGCTAAAGATTTTAAACCACCCATTGCCCTTCAATAGTTTGTATATGTTACTGGCCATAAATTACATGACTGAGTGCTAGTTGAGGAACAATACAATTTGAATGTGTTGTCAAATTAAGCCTGTTATGGTCTCCGTAAGGTTGGGAAAATAATCTGTTTAAATATTAATATCAAAAAATGACTAGATGTATTTGAAAGTCAACACACAGTAAAACAATTTTATAACTATAGATTAAATATACTAACTATACTTTATTTTATCGAATGCAGTGAGGCAGTCTAGGTAGAGAATTATTTCGGCCTACTGTTTGCCGAAGCATGTCAAAGATGGCATTAACAATAAATATTAAAAGACACTCAGCAATGTGTTTTAATTATTTTGTTCTGCCCAATTGTGGAATAATACGTCAAACTTGGCTTTATTTGCTTATATAATGTTTGTGCAAAATGATCAGCTTTATCTCCCCATCAATCAACTCCTACAACACTTTCCCTCCAGTGTCAAATTTGGCAGCTATTTTAGTCAGTAAAAATGTTCTCAGTCTGAAACTGGTGACAACCAGCCATCTGCAATTGGACAAGCCTTTTTGAATGTGCACATAAAGAAAAAGGTAGTTTACAGTTCATTATTTAATAACAAAGAAATGCAATGACACATCTAGTTTTAGCGTTTTCTCCCTATTATATAATCAGTCAATGAGTGGATTAGCTGGTCTTGTGCATATGCCATACACAGCAAAAACGTCAGTGTTAAATTAACACTCTCAGTATTTATATAGGTCCAGTGGACCTATATACACACTGAATAGTGTTAATTTAACACTTAGGGTGTTGATTTAACACTGACATTTTTTACTGTGTAGCTACTTGAGCACATGTACTTTATACAGGGTTAGATCTGGCCTAATGGTCTTTTGCACAACCGCAATATGTCTTTACTTTCGTTGTGGAATGTCTAAATAATCCATTTAGTAAATTACAAAAATCCCTTAAAAAGAGCAGTCTGTCAATGCAGGCAGACAAGCTACAAGGCATTTTGTTTCACTGAAGGCAGTGAAAAAGACGAAGGGGGAAAAAGTCACAGTGCATTGTTTGTTCATCCAGCCATTATCTGATGTGCCATGATGGATGGAGAAAACCTACAGTAACACACAACTTGGGATTTTCCTTGAATCAGGAGTGGGGGTTAGGTTACTTTATGGTTCTTTGTGAACATCGATACATTTGATGTGAAAAAAAGTGTTTCAGACCTATAAATAATAAAGAGATATTTATAGAATCGTATGGAATTACACAGGTTATTGTTAATGGCCATCTCATCTCATTCTCTTGGTCATTTATATTTTGCCAGAAATCCCCAACTGACATCATTTAAGAAGTGGTACTGTAAACGACATGTCAGTAATACAAGTGATGAATGTGAAGCTCAGGACCCACCTTGTTCGTCTGGCTCCACGATGGCGGAGGACAGAGAGCGGATGACGGCCTGAGTGATGCCAGCAGGGGCAGACACCACAGCCACTGCAAGGGACACAAAACAGGAAAACAACAGAGCAGGCAGGCAGACAGACAGGCAAGACAGACAGACAGACATAGTAGGATCGAAAAAAGAAGACAGACATAAAATATAGGACAGACGACAGAGGAGGACAGACCCAATAAATTGAGCCACAGGACAGATGAGACAGACATGACAAAGCAGAAAAAGACAAAGTTAAAAGTACTTTCCATTTTTTAACACAATACACTATAAGCAAATAAATGGGTCTGAATGGTAGAGTAAGCAGCATCCATTTTTTTTATTTTATAATCACTAAGTAAATGGTGATGCTGTGAGGTAGATATACTCACGCTAGACTGTATGACAGTCAGTACAGCCTAACCTTATAAACCATGAGCTGTCTCTTTGAAAACCTTTACTCCACCTCCAGGTTGATTAGAAGAGCAATTTACCCAACTTCATAAGGTCTCTCACTGTCTCTTACTGTTTTTCTTTATTTTCATTTAAATCAGTCAATAATCGAATCTTGCTGATTCGAAACTGTATTCTTACACCTAAAGTAACAATGAATGTTCATCATCACAGCACTTTGATGTTGTGTGATAAATAAGTATGCAGTCAAAACAACCAACGCCTGTCTGACTATGGGAGTGTAGGGGATGTCCCTGAAACCAAACCACTGTGCTAACGCTCACTATTCCAGGCAGAGCACAAGAGAGCAGAATGCAGATATCAGGTGATCCAAGAGACTCTGTGTGTGTGTGTGTATGTGTGTGTGTGTGTGTGTGTTTGTGTGTATGTGTGTGTGTGTGTGTGTGTGTGTGTGTGTGTGTGTGTGTGTGTGTGTGTGTGTGTGTGTGTGTGTGTGTGTGTGTGTGTGTGTGTGTGTGAGGTCACACTATTCACCTCTTCTTTAAAAGGCTTTGTTCCACCTCTACATAGATTAGAACTACAATTTCCACAACCATTTATTTCATTAAGAATATCAATACATCTCCTGTCAATCTTCTTTGATCTCAAAATTCTTCAATACATCTCCTGTCAATCTTCTTTGATCTAAAAATTCTTCAATACATCTCCTGTCAATCTTCTTTGATCTCAAAATACCATTTGGCCAGAAAAATGCACAGTTATGTGTTTAAGTGGATCATCAGGAGGATAAAACCATTGCATACTCCACAGCAAAAGCATTTGTGTCTCTTTATTAGTGCACAGTAGGTGATTTAAAATGAACATCATTACAGAGAAAGAATAACTCCAGACCTTAACACTGCAGTTTTAGTGTCATCTTATATGAAGGTCTCTAGCTATCAAAAAAAATATATGTCTGATTTAAGGGTGGCTACCCTCCTCACATAGGCCTTAACACCATCACTTCCTAGAATCAGGTGTGCTACATTAAAGATGGAGCAAAACCTGCATTTGTCTCTCCAGGAGAAGGGAAGATGATCTAAATTTGAGAACATCAGGGTCTGTCTTTGAAGAATCCCAATGTAGGAGTGCTAATCTACGATCCATTTAGCTTTTTCCATTATAATGAATATGATTACTGTTTCAGTTTGTAATAACATCATCAATTCTTAGGCCTACAGAGTGCTTACCTAGAAACACCATCCATGTGTTAGTGGCGAAGGCCATTAGGATGAAGCTTGCTGTCCTGAAAAGCACACTCACTTTGGCCAGAGTCATCACTCCGACCACTCTCATAAGCAGTGGGAAGACGAGCAGCAGGGTTAGGCCCTAGGCATACACACGGTATACAGTACCATTAGACATACAAGTTGTAGCAGATAGCCTTGCAGTACCAGCATCAGATACCCTAGCAATTAGCATGAGATAGCCTAGCATATACAGTATCAAATTTTGCCTTAACAGTTCCAGCATCAGATAGCCTAGCAAATAGCATAAGATACCCTGAGTCCAAATCATGACTGAATTCATGTAATTCTGATTCCTAATTTTAAATACATGATTGAGTGTTTTATGTTTGATATGACCTAAATAAAAGTCACACTATTTCCATAATAAGCAACAAGCCTTAAAAATAAATTTCAGATTATTTGTGACTTGGCTTTATTTTATCCCACACTGAGGAATGAATGGTTGTTTCTCAGAGCCACTAGCAAGCCAAAACACTGCATCAATTAACCTCCAGAGATTGTGCACGATGACATGGTGTCAAAGCAACAAACATGGATAATTTATGTGTGTGTGTTTGTGAATGTGTGTGCCTGACTGTGTGTTCACATCTGAGGTCCAGTGTGTAATGTGACTCACTTGCCCCCTTGTCTAAATGCTGACAGGTTTGATTTAATTATCTCATCCAGCTCAGGGTGACAAGTTGCCAGTGTCATTAGCCCTCCAATCCAGCCCCCCCACAACCCCACCCCCAGCAGCCGTCTCAAATCTGCGTTAGGAAACATAATTGGAATGCATAAACATTTTCCCGAGAAGGTCAGCTCTCTATGTTTTTACTTTAATCAAGTCATTAGAGCTTGTGGTGTTTAATAATTCCTTGGGAACTCTGTTCTGCCCTAATTGCAAGTCAATCTAATTCTCAACCTTCAAGCCATTTATTAAAAGCCCCCTGACGTAGAGGCTCTGCAAACTGACCTCTGCTGTGCTTTAAGACCTGTTAAAGGTGTTGAGAAGTAATAATAATACATGTTGCCATTGCATAACCTAATATTTTAATATGTAACTAGCTTGAATACCCGGGAAGGGTTACATGTGTTAGTGCAGCCAAGGCAACACAACTGACAAGCAGCCAACTCATCTCCTTGCTCTTCCTTTCACAGACTCCCAACCTGAGAGGTAAAAATAAACCTTGTTGTTTTTCCTTTTCCTTGAAAAGTCTTTGATCTGCTAGGTAATTAAAGTATTTTTGTGCATCTGAAGTGTAGGGCAAAAAGCAACTCTCACACATCCCCATAGACTACACACCAAATACACCTCCTCGATCTCCAAATTGAAGGGGCTGCCTGACTCTGAGTCAGCCCGACAAAAGGCAGCAGAGCATTCTGGGAGCCCCTGTGGCCCCGAGTGGAGCAGCTGAGCCCACACAGACTAAATGGGGAAGCATTACCTCTCCGATCAGAATTGGGAGGTCTTTAACAAGCAGGCTTTGGGTAAGTTTAACAACCGAGACATCGACCCAGATTCATTGATGAGATTACAAAGGTTCAAGCTCACGTATGTACGAACAAACGCACACCCAATTTACATAAAACATGTGGTTCCTTAACAGACGGAGACAAGAGAATCTCTTCACTTGTATACACCTTAGCATCTGAGCTGTACCTGCTGTGAATAGGTGAAAACTATGACAGGTTTTAAAGGTAATTCTAAAGCGTATACATTTTTTGGGATGTTTTTTATTGTGTTTCAAGGGATTTTTGTGTCTGTTTCTCTGCTATGTGTTCGTTTAAAATAAAAAGAAATGGATAAAGTAAGAAGAATATGTATTTGTAACACTCTAGGGGCCAGAGTGTGTTACTCTGTTCCATGTGGCATAGCTGCATACAGCAATTATCTTCTCATGTCCTATCATTCAGAGTCATGCGCACCTTGGCTAACTAACCTGGCAGTAAGCAAAATGATAAGTCCTCATGTGACCACAGTCATGTGTAAATGTTTTGGCAATATTATGCAATCAACTGTGACAGTACTGTAGGTCCATAAAAATCCAAAGGCCATGAGGTAATATTTTTTTTTCAGTTGGAGTCAGTTTTATGAGTACATTTGTGTACAATGTTCAAGGCAAACAAATGCAGATTCCATGAAAAAAACAGTACAGAGCTGGTCTATCTGCAAAATATTTGGCAAATCTTTATCAAATCCTTATGTGGTTGTCTTGATACAGTGTACTATCAACGCATATCTAGAGTTATTTGAATACTGCTGGGAAAATCAGTTGGATTAGAGTCTAAAGCATTTTGATACTTCTGAAAAAAAGCCATGACCCTTCTGATGTGGCAAAGACACTTACTAATAATAGCATCTGTGCAGATTTGAAAATTCCAAACATTTCCGTGGTGAAATCCCTGGGCTCGTACATCAAATACAGCAGGGAGATAGCCTGCTCACCTGGAGAGAGGGAGTAAAAACAAGCACACACGCATTGTAAATGATTGCCAATGTAATTAGTGTTCAGATAAAGGTTAAGATATCTAAGAGGTATTTATACAGTGTTCCATAATTCCAACAATGTGTGTGCCATAATGCATGTGTTGGAATATGACTTGCCAATTCTAAATATGTTGTACATGAACCATGACTTCTCATAATGGCTTTTACTGGATCTTTTCTTGTGTAGGTGTACAAGGCAATTACATACTTCTGTAAATACAGAAATTGCACATTTATTTTTCTTTTCATGAAGTAAGGTATTGCTAGGAATGTTACTATGAGACATTTGTGAAACTGATTTTATTTAGTTTATGTTTAAATGCATTTGCTTTACTTTACTGAATAAAACAGATATTTGCATTTACCTTATGGGCAAAAGGGCTGAATGACATTTTTTGTAACAGAATATTGCATATACTGAAAGGTTGAGAAACTGTTCAATGAAAAAGAAGAGCTCAAGTTTTAGGATACATTATTTGGCAGGTCGTAGGCATATGTCATTCTGTAGTAAAATAAATGATGACACACTGAAACATATTAAACAATGTTGGGTGGCCATAAGTGCACAGATGCTGTATTACTAATACTGAAGGCTTACCGTACCGTATGTTTCAAATACGAAAACTTGAACAGTTCAGTGTTGAATGAATAACAATTAAACAACAGATGGAGTTCACTCACCGACAGATACCAGGGTGTTGAGGAATGTGCAGGCAACAAGAAAGTGGAGTTTCTGCCTCTGCTGCCCTGGCCTCCTCCTAAACATGGCTTGGAAGGACCGCTTTATATCAGTCAGGCAAAACCTACTAGCTGACGGTTCAGTGTCATTATCACCAGCCAGGTGAACTAGTCCATCTCCATCATCTCCTGAGGAAGGTGGCAGGGCAGAGCGTTCGGGATCCCTTAACCAAAGCAGGATATAGAGCACTGAGAGAACCTGGCAGGAGCAGAATGCCACAAATGCAGAGGTCAGCCCAAACTCCTGGATCAAAAAACCCCCTAACAAGAACCCCACAGTACCCCCTACAAAGATCATCGCCTCTGCCACGGCCATACGCAGAGTACGGTCACTCTCCAATCCAGCGGTAACATCTGCTAAGTAACTGAACGAGCTGAGGAACACTGATACGTATCCCCCAGAGAGTCCTGTCACCCCCCCGGCAGCTAGCGACCAGTACACACTCATGTCGTCCAGCTGAGACATCGTTATGAACACCCCGCCGCTGACCAGAGACGCCAAGCATGGCAACAGCATGACGACCTTGCGACTGGAGCGGTCAGACCAGGAGCCCAGGAGCATGGCTGGAGGGATGGACACCAGGCTGGTGATGCTGATGTAGAGCAGGAGGAAGTAGGAAGAACGATCCTGGATCTGCTCATCTTCATCCTGATGGTGTGTTGGCTTGCTGCAGATATCCAAGTCTTTAAACAGCTCATAACATACCTGGACAGAACAACAGAATTAAAAGACATATTTAAGGCTAGAATCCTGGGCTTAGATATGTGCTAAATGGAGAATCTACATTGCAAGTTGTTTTCAGACCAAGAATATACTTAATTTGGGTACAGGAAACAAGGCCCAAACCTAAACTCATTCTAAAGGCAATTCTCTTGGTTAGTAGACAGAGCAAATTAAGCCAATACATATCTCACCAGAAATGTGGTATTTGCAAAGTTTGCCAGATGTCGCACCGGAATTAGACAAATGTGCTATACACATATGCTATTGGCTTCAGCTGAAAAGGCTGACACAAGTCTAAAGGCAGGTAACATGGCCGTAGTTGATCCCACACTTCCCAAAGCACTGATACAGACTCACAAGTAGATAGTTCATTAAACCTATACGTCTGCCTCATTCACATTTTAGTGTAAAAGCAAATCTTCACATTTGAGTCTGCTTGGGGGACCATTTCATCTGCTTTGCATGCTACTGCAAACTGGACAGTGCTGCAGCATTGATGAGAGCTATCAAACAAACATATCAGATGTCTGGACGGCCCTATGAAATTATTACCGGTACATGAATATGGACAATAGTAAGCATAAAACCCCAGAAAATTCATACAGAGAAAGGCTGGACATTGCTGCCAGAGACATGCTGCATACTGAGGTTGATGTTGTTTGACCTTTGAACTCTCCCTGAACTCTACATTTAAATTGAATTAAATTCAGAACCTAGACACATTCTATCAGTTACTGAATTTCCTTTGTGTAATGATAGACCGATTTTATCGCCCTGCCGATATTTCGGGTCGATATTTGCATTTTTCCGATACACGGATGCTGCGTTCGCTGGTTTTCCCGGCATTGATTATAGACAGGCATCCACACAGGTAGCTCTGTGTTGCTGGAGATGCTGCAGTTTATGTGCAGACCATGCACTGCCCCTTGTCATCGGCTGAGGCTGATTAAAAAAATCGGTATCGGCATTGGCACAAAAAATCCATATCGGTGCATCCCTAGCTTTGTGTAGAATTTCGGAGTTAAAACAAAACTTATTTCTTTTTCAGTGACCAGCTTCCAAAATTTGTACAGTAAAACATTGAACAGGTATTGCAATGAGGGCTTGACAAGTTTTGCTTCCACAGAGTATGTCAATGGGTGCCATGGCTCCTCCACTCCCGCCTTCCAGAGATTCTTTTAAATATGTACTTCCTTTGCTTTATTGCAACCTTTGAAATAAAAAAAGTTATATACATACATACATACATACATACATACATACATACATACATACATACATACATACATACATACATACATACATACATACATACATACATACATACATACATACATACATACATACATACATACATACATACATACATACATACATACATACATACATACATAACTGGCCTTTTTAGTTCAAAAGTCGCAATAAAGCAAAAGAAATACATACGTCTGGAAGACGGGAGTGGAGGAGCCGTGGAAGTACTATACTTGCCTGCAAGGGATGTTCTAAAGTAAAATGAACACACCCTCAACGGGGCAGGGATCATTTCATTGGTCAACACTACAGCTGGCATTCTATTGGTTAGGGAATTTTGATAGTATTGTATAATAAACAATCCGAGAACACAGAAATAACGCGTGAGGAGAAGATTTGCTTGGATAGATTTCAGCAGGAAATCTATCCAAGCAACAGCATATCTGAGTCCAAGCAGAAAGTTTGTGCAACAAGCAGAGCAAATCCAAGCATGAGCAGTGACTATTTGAGTGTGAGAGCAAGGTATTTAGGGAAATTATTACAAAATCTGAACGTAATATTTGTGAGAAATGCTCTCAAATTGAAATAATGCACTCTTGAATAAAGATAGGAATATAACTCCATACACATATGGAGAACAATGTCAAATGTGGGAGCAAAATCCTTCTTTGATTCAAATTTTTTCCTCACACGTTCTTTTCGATTTAACCAATGCAACTTGAGAATCACTTATTAGCACTAATACCTATCTATTTATTTTTTCTGCAGTACGCATGATTTCCTCTGAACCAACATCGGACATTTGTAAATATAAATGTGTTATGCCACATAAAAAAGACTGGTTGTGATGGTCTGGGTTGTTCGAAATACTGAAGCAGGCGCAGGAGACAGCATAAATGATAACGGTCTTTTATTGCTTGAACCTACAGTATAGGCAGCACGCAGGCCTATATATTTTCAAGTGTCAAATATACACTGGCACTTTGCCTGAAAACACCAGGGAATAATCCTGGCTGGCTGAAATAATAAGCACTCCGGGTGGCACCACGTCACCAAAAAGGGCCTGGAACAACCCTGCATGCTTTTTGGGCTGAAATAGCCCACAATCCTTTGCGACACAGAAAAGGGGGGGTTTCCCGTCCTAAGGACGAAGCCGGTCCTTCTTTGGCAGTGTTTAAATGTACATGTTAGGTAATAATAAACATGTCATTACATTAGTGTAATGTACTATCTTTTCTGACAACCATGCTAATGTCAGTATTTTTCTTTTTTAAACGTACGTTCCATGACGGAATTTATGTTTATGTTTTGGCCTGTGTGTTGTTATCAACGGCCCATTTTGACAGCACAACCGGGTTGCCAGACATTCTTGTAAAAACGCAAACCCAGCGCGCTACAGACACGGAAGCAGCAAACAAACAAACGAGATCAACAGAGATTCTACAAAACCTAAAAACCTCTGCATGTTTCTAAATGGTTGCATAACCAGAGACTTCAAGAGCTGATCTTGTTTGTCTCGTTAGTTTTGATTCTGGGGAGGATGGGGCTGAGGGAGACGACTCTCAGGTATTTTGAATTTGGAGTGCAGTACCCATTTTAAACGCTGGCCGTCTGTTTATATATTGGACCTTTAATAGTACGTACTTTACCACCACCTGCGCAGTATGTATATTTAGTATGTAGTATGTAGTATGCATATTGAGATGCAGCCTATATACTGTAGGCAAATTGATTGGTATACCTAGAACCGGTGAGCAGACTAAATTATGGGAATATGGTACAGGTGTGTGTAAACATAAAGATGGATAGAAGTCCAATGATAATATGATAATAATGACCGGACTGTCCAGCATGAGGCACCAGGGACCCTGTAACCTGACCCTAGCGCCCATTAATCCTACGGAAGGATGTTACACTGGTTTTAAAATGTAGTGGGAAACACTAAAACAATATATAATTGAACAAGGGGGCTCACATATTTTTAAGCAGTCTACATATACTGTATCTTTAAAACTAATTCTTAATAATAATAATTGTAATATTTAATTAATAATTATCTAATTGTTCTGTTTTGATGCTCGTCAAATGTGACAATGTTTGCAATATATCACAGTTAAAAAGACACTAATAGACAGCTGCAAGTGAGCCTAAACAAGCTTAATGCCTTCAATGTTTGATTTGAGGACAAACAACACTGAACAAGGCATTAAACAGGCCACAGGGCCACTGGGTACAGGCAAAACACCCAACAGAGCGCACGCAGGCCAGCTGGTCGGTGTCTTGAGAGACATCTTCAACCTCTTTCTGACCCAGTCTGTAATACCAAACTAGCTTCAAACAGCCCACCATAATCACTGTACCATGCAAAGACAACCTGCCATAAATTAATTTTGTTCACTCTCACTCACATCTGTAACCATGAATTGCTTTCAAACACTGGCATTGGCCAGCATCAACAACATCCTCTCAGACACTCTAGACCCACTACAATTTGCATTCTGCCCCAACAGATCCACAGACAACACAGTCTCTACTATTGGTCAGTGTTCAACAACATAATGGTATCTGCACATTCATGTGCCATTTAAGTTGGTGCTCAGATGCAAAAGCTATTAGCATCTCCCTCAGATTTAAGAACTAGTAGTGTCTGTCGGGAATCTCATTGGGATTCTACCAGAGAAATCACTAGTCACTAGTTGCTAACAGTTCAGAAAATCCATGAGATGTGTTAGCAATCCGAGGTAAACTGGAAGCCAAGCGAGTGCAAGCCTTCCAAGTTCCTGACACTGCGGCTGAACTGCTCCCTCACCAAATGTATCCTGGAAATTCTGACGTGCAGCCTACAGTGGCTGAAGTCTCCACACTTACACACTACAATGTGATCATCCGGTTTAAAAAAAATGATTTTAGGCCTGAGAGCTTCAAGAGCATTGGTTATTAAATCACCAAATAAATAACACACAGCCAGTTGTAAAGAAAGAGCATTACGAGCCTCTCCCCCATTAAAAGTTAAATTGAAAAGATTTGTCATAAACCCTTGGATCCTCAAAATATTCAACAGCCACACCAATGAGAGCCTTATGAGGATGCACGAAAGGCTTTGGATATATACCACATATGCCATACAGTACACAGCAAAAAGGTCAGTGTTAAATTAACACTTTCAGTGTTTATATAGGTCCAGTGGACCTATGTACACACTGAAGAGTGTTAATTTAACATTTAGTGTGTTGATTTAACACCTAAGTTTTTATTGTGTACCTGGTACATTTTGAAAATGTATATACTGTACACTACCGGTCAAATGTTTTAGAACACGCAGGGATTTACATGTATTTGATAGGGATTTACCAAAGTGGCATTCATTTGTATCATTGTAGGAAATTACTGATTTAATAATAATTATTCACATACAATGGCAAAGCCACATTGTTAGTAGCCTTTCAGTGTCCTAATGCTGAAACCTTTAACTCATCCAAAATTAATCATCTTTTTACTATAATTTCTGATCAATTTAATGCCACTTTCAAGAATGACAATATCAATTTCTATCAAAACACTTACATTCCTGGGTGATCTAAAGGTTTTGACCAGTAGTGTATAAATCTATTTTGGAAGGACAATATTCCTAAATGACCTTGTACACCAGACTCAGTGTTACTACTAACAGTAAGTAGCCAAAAACACATTCTTTTTTATCACTAGATATTACAGTGATACTACACTGCTCAAAAAAATTAAGGGAACACACAATCATCACAGTATAACACCAAGTGAATTAAACTTCAGGAATATCAATCCGTCCAATTACGAAGCATAAGCGATTGTGAATCAATGTCACCTCTTTCGGTGCAAATGAAATTGACAACAAGGGGAACTGGAGAGGCAACAGCCCTCAAAAATGACCTCCAGTGGGCTACTGGTGTGCATGTTCCTAACCAAACTTTCCAGAAAACAGACTCATTGGGGTGGCTCTAGTTGACCTGTTCTCACAGCCCAGCACTGCGTAGCTCAATTGGCTTTTTGCTAGCGAACACCAGGATAACCAGGGTCGGTATCGGTGCCAGTTCTCTATACAGATGAGAGTAGGTTCACAATGAGCACATGAGACAGACGTGAAAGAGTCTGGGGATGGCATGGTGAACGCTATGCGGCTTGCAACATCATCCAGCATGAGTTGTTTGGTGTTGGGTTAGTGATGGTCTGGACAGGCATATCCTTGGAGGGTCGCAGAGTCCTCCACGTGCTAGCCAACAGTTTCCTGACTGCTGTTACTGTAGGTTGCGGGATGAGCTCTTCTGACCCATCTTCAGACCTTATGCTGGTGCAGTGGACCATTGGTTCCTCCTGGTGCAGGACAATGCTCTTGACTGGTCCCTTATTTTCCCCAGACCTAAAACCAATTAAGAACGTCTGTGGCATTATGTATCTGAGCATCTGACACCGCCAATTAGCACTACAGACAATCCAGGTGTTGCCTTGATTAAGGTCTGGGAGGAGATCCCGCAGGACACCATCCACCATCTCATCAAGAGCTTGTTATGAGTTGAAACCCGTGATTTCAGTTGTTTACTGATTTTCGGTGTCAGTTTGAATCCAGCACTCAATTGGTTTGTGATTTTGTTGACAGTTGTTTTGTCATTTTGTTCTCAACAAATTCTACAAATTACAGTACAGCTTTTGGGCTCTTATACTTTTTGTCTATAGAGACCAGATGTGTGATTGAGTGTTCACTTAATTTCTTTGAGCAGTGTATTTTCTTTTCATTTTTGGGGAAAAATAAGCATTTAAATGTTTGTTGCTATCGTTAAAAAAGCATGTGACAAATGTTTATATTTTTCTTTTAAATATATTAATTAGGCAGCTAGAGGGTCTTTTGTGTATAATCTCTGTTAGGATGATGCAAGAGCATTACTTTTTGTAGTTATGTCTTTTCTGGCTGTCACTTTTCACCACTACTGAGAAGTATAATTTGGGTTAGAGGTCAGATGGTAAGTCAAGTGTATATTGTCACAGGTAAACAGGTAGTATGCATGCATGGAGATCTTTGGAGATTCAAGATGCTGTCTGTCATTGTATTATTATATTAATTTAACAATCAACTGTAAATTCGAACTTTTGCCACATTTCAGGCTTCAAACATAAAGATATAAAACTGTAATTTTTTGTGAAGAAGCAACAACAAGTGGGACACAATGATGAAGTGGAACAAAATTTATTGGATATTTCAAAATTTTTAACAAATAAAAAACAAATAGGGCGAGCGAAATTATTCAGCCCCTTTACTTTCAGTGCAGCAAACTCTCTCCAGAAGTTCAGTGAGGATCTCTGTATGATCCAATGTTGACCTAAATGACTAATGATGATAAATTAAATCCACCTGTGTTTAATCAAGTCTCCGTATAAATGCACCTGCTCTGTGATAGTCTCAGAGGTCCGTTGAAAGCACAGAGAGCATCATGAAGAACAAGGAACACACCAGGCAGGTCCGAGATACTGTTGTGGAGAAGTTTAAAGCTGGATTTGGATACAGAAAGATTTCCCAAGCTTTAAACATCCCAAGGAGCACTGTGCAAGCGATAATATTGAAATGGAAGG
>JACXGM010011914.1:0-24520 GCA_016801145.1 Umbra pygmaea
GGTCAAAAAATCTAACCATCCTTAAAATAAGACATATTTACTTAACAAACTATATTTGTATTAGATAAAAACACTTGTTTTTAGTAAATATGCGTGGAAAATCTGTGTTATTTTTCTTGTTCCATTGGCAGATTATTTTACTTATTACAAGCAAGAAATACTTTGTATTCATAGTTTATTTACTTGTTTTTGTAGAGTCATTTTTTGCAGTGTGGTCTAATTTATAAATTACGCCCATTGTTTCATTTGTCTGTTTGGTATATTACATATTATGATGGATGCCTTCGTCTTCTGTGTTCCTCTGTTAACTAGCTACTCAATTTCTATGACTCCAGCCTAGTTTTTAAATGTCGCTGTTCAAACTCCGCTATGAGGACATATCAACACAACACTCTATTTTTTATTGTATTGGATGTCGTTATTTAGCCTCGTAATCTGAACAAAGAAACAGCAAGCCGCTGATGAAGCCCAGCTCTACTTGGGCTGAAAACAACCAGATCATTCTCATACATAAGATGATTTTCACACTTATTTCCAATCATATACCCAGTGTTACCAACATTCAATTGTGAAATGTTGTTGTATGTGGCGCTACGCTCAAGCCTAGTGACGACGCTATAAAAGACCGTTGCGGTGCTTGCGTCACTCCCTTATCCCTCCTACCAGTTCCTAAGGCCACTTGACCAGTGCGAATGCAAATACCAAAACTGATTTTGGGGAGAGTAGTTAGTAGAACTGTTAAGAAGTAAACTGTTTCTTAAACTACGTTCCTGTGGGGCTATTGAGAAACATCAGACGCGGCGTTAGACCGAGCTCAGCAGGGGGGCATTTATTTTCACTGGACGGGCACATTTTTATTTTCTATATATTTGTAGGGAAGGGGATTTCTTCTGATTTCACTATCTGATTGTTTACTTGATAGGCTCTGGGTCGGCTAAGATTATTTTAGTCGAGCAGTCACTTGGCTGTGTGCAATCTAATGCCCTGTATCACTTAACTAGCTACAATAATTGTGCTACGGAATATTATGATATTATGTAAGACAAATAGGGCAATGCTAATAATTTTTTTTAACAAAGGTGCTTTCCAAAATTTTTTGAATAAAGCAAAGCATACAGTGTAACCTAAAAAAAAAATCATTTAGACTGTTTGTTTCTTGTTTTGCACACTGCACATGTCAGCACAATTGCAGCCATTGTTTCATTAACTATAACTTGTCCTGAACTTTAAATATAGCTACTGTTGTTATTAGACGTTTAGCAAAAATGCCTTAGATATCCTTAGTATGGAAGCATTTCATCAAAGTAACACAAACTCTGCCAACAACTGTTTTCATATGGTTTGACATTGAATATGATGTATAGCCTGCCACTTGAAAACAGCAAGTTGTGTCTGCCTTTACTGAGCTACTGAGCTAAAGCCATAAGCTACTTATTTGTACTAGGTACAATTTACATTAAGTTGTTCAATTTCTAATGTTCTTTTTTTTCACCAGTTCAAACCACCATGTGCTTTATTTTTTAATAGTTTGAATGATCAAATCTCAATAAAGTAATTATCTGTTGTTACCTAGTGAAATAGTTGTGTGAATCTTTCTGTATATCCAGAGACAAAGCCAGATTTCAGGTTTGCTCCCTAAATTTAAGTTTAAAATTTGATGAATCTAGGTTAAAGAAATCACATCCAATTCAAATGTTATATTGTCTTGTCAAGACAAGCATTTCTTTCTCACTAACACCCAATTCCTTACTATGGCACTTGCTGTGCATTTTCGCGAAATAGGCTCCATCCAGCATGCGCCATTTAATTGACACGTTCTGCTGATTTGCATGCTAAACATTTTTTTTTTGTAGAACATGAGTACACATTAGGTTACTTATCATAGTTCATACAACCAGGCAGCTGTAATATTGGCATTCAGCAGCACCAACTATGAGGCTTAACATTAGGTATCATTTTAAGGTGGCTGAATCTGAAAAGGCCAACAGCTACTGTACATTAAGATCCTGAACATTGGTACATTTATCTTTGTCTTGTCAATCACCTTTTTTACTTGTGTATTTGTTTCTGATTATTTCTTCCAACAGTGCAGTAAAGCATCAAACAAAATGTTTTAATTAAAAACAATAATTGTCATTTATTGAAGAAAAATTTCTACTAGTCTACTATTTCAATATGTCTGTCATTTGTCAGAGATCAGTCGATTGTTGGTTGACCAAAGAAAATCTAAGTCGGTGAAAGCCTAGTATCCTATCTTCAAAATGTTGTTTGCAGACCCTCTTCCGTTAATAGGCTAATACCGATGTGTTATTAGCATAGTATTTTGTTCAAGTAAACAGATAAACTGGATGAAGTTAAACATAATTATTAGGCTATCCTTGATTTTTAAACATAAAACAATGAAAGACACATGGAGAAATATTGCCTTGCAACGAGATTAACCCTTCTGAACCGGAATCCAATTGGCTATGGTGTGAATTAGCCAACAATTTTTTTTTTCACATACAACGTACAGAATTATGTTTTTACAATCTACATTAACAAAAAAATAAACTGCTGTTTCTCCACTGCAGGCTGCATGTCCCATTGGGCGTTCCTGGTAGCATTACATCAACCAATCGTGTTAATGAGTTCAAATCCAGATGGACACTTTGTGTGTGTTTTGTTCTCCATTACAGCGTGATGGAGACAGGCGATTTTTACCACATCCTGATGAAGGCGCAAGCCGAAACGCATTATGTGTTAATTTATTAGTCTTCAGCCTGCACATTAAAGGCTTTTTTCAACTGTAAATCCACATGCGTGCCTTGAATTTTATCTTTTACTGCCAAGTTTTAGATTCCAATTGCTTAACAATTTTTATCGGTGTTGGGAACTTTACTTTAAAAAAGTAATTAGTTGTAGTTACTCACAATTTTCTTTTACTGCCAAGTTTTAGATTCCTATTGCTTAACGATTTTTACCAGTGTTGGGAACTTTACTTTAAAAAAGTAATTTGTTATAGTTACTCACTGTTTGTTCCAAAAAGTAACTGAGTTAGTAACTGAATTACTCTATAATAAAAGTAACTAATTACCAGGGAAGTATCTATTTGCGTTACTGTTGAAAAGAAAGTTGCTATACATAAAATAATTTGGATTTGGAGATATCAGTGTTTTTGGTCACTCGACACACAGCTTTGTAGATGCGTGTGTCATTGTGAGACGCTTCATTAGTTGCTTACAATGGATGTCGACAAAGTCTTCGCTCCTCGACAAAATGTACACATTATATGTACGTTTTTGCCTTTGACCTCAATGAATTTGAAGTGCTTATATCTCCACCTTAAATGCCAACTTTTCATCGGATTGCTTCTGACTTGCCATCTCTGATGCTTCTTCGAAACCCTGTTAGCTGTTGTGTGTCTGGCGCATGTGCTGGCATGTGTGTATAAACACGATTACCTAACATGAAACATGACTCTGCCTTAGCCAATCATAATCGCTTAACTCGTTATTAACCTACCCCCTCACTAGCTGTGAGCCAGGGATGCGTTCGAATTACACAGTTTATTCAATCAATGCATAGTAACGCACCGCTTTTAACATCCAGTAACGTTAACAACGTTGTAACGATAGGAAAAGTAATTAGTTAGATTACCCCATTACTGAAAAAAACATTGTTACCTAATGCCGTTATTCCAAACACTGATCATTACATTAACCATAAGCCTTAACCAAACCCTTACCCTAACCCTAACCACTCTGAAACCTTGCTGTTAAGCCCATGTAAAATACTATTTTTACTTTCTGTCATTAAATGACCCATAAGCCTTACCTTAACCTTACCTACTCTGAATGAGTTTCTACGAAACTGTACCCAGCACTTCGGAAAATGCACTTTAGACAACATCTTTGTCCCCACCACATTTCAAACCAAACTGCCGCCCATGCTGTCAGAGTTGCCAACAAGCTTTTTGGCCCTCCCACGATCGCTCAGTTTGGCCAGGCGGCCAGCTCTAGAAAGAGTCCTGGTGGGTTCAAACTTCTTCCATTGACGATTGATTGAGGCCACTGTGCTCATTGAGACCTTCAATATTTTTCCGTAACCTTCCCCAAACTGGCCTCAATACAATCCTGCCTCTGAGGTCTACAGACAATTCCTTGGACTTCATGGCTTGGTTTGTGCTCTGACATGCACTTCTTCTTTATCTTCAATGGTTTAATGGCGGATTGCAATCAACTCACGGTGCATATACCGTCACCAACTGTACCAGAGTGCAAGGCCGGTCACGGCCCACCCAATTTAAGTCCACCCAACCCAAACCAACACCCTAACAAAAACTCATGAATCATCTCCCCTGTGATGTCAGTAACACCCATAAACTCCCTAGCAGCACCCACCACAACATCAATCCTAGCTTGACTACATATATTCCCCACACTACACAGAAATGCCAGAAACTCAACCCTGCCCACCACCAATGAATCTTTACCCACCACACACTCATGCTTACACGTCTCAAACAACACCACCTTGTGAACTCCCAGACCTTTCTCTGACATCGGCCCTGCACCCCTCTTCTCCACCTGCACACACAACCCAAGGACCCCCACTCTTTGCACCTCTTCAGCATAAGTGACCTTATCCACCACCTTAACCCGCTGTGCCTCCGCTGCCCTCTTCTGAACCATACACCCCCCAAAAGCAACATTGTGCTCCTCACCACAATTACAACACCTCACCTTGTCCCCTACCCCACACTTGCCATACTCATGTGGACCCCCACACCTACCACACCTACCCTGTCCTCTGCACCTAGTAGCCCCATGCCCCATACGCTGGCATTTAAAACACCTCAGTGTTGGTGGCACATATTCCCTCACATAAAAACTAAGATTTAACACCTCCAACATCAGCAACTTATTCCTTTGAGACATGCTACCCACCACAATAAGTACCCTACCACCACTCAAACACCTAGCATCCGTCACCCTCCCAACCTGATCCCAAATCACCGCAGTGAGTGACACCGGGTGCAACACCTTACCTGTCAGGGCTGAAAATACCACAATTACCTTATATACCAAGTGCCAGCCCTTCACCCTCTCCCCAACTACACTCACCACTCTCTTCCATGCATGCTTCTTCTTCCTCCATACATAATTTGACTCCCAAATTATTGATACCCTCACACCTACAACACCCACACTTCCATCCAAACTCCCCTCCATGCCGACCTCAATCACAGCACAGACCTTGCCCCGCCTCGCAACTCTCTCTCCCACTGCAAATCAACTTCCCACAGTTTGCCTCTCTCCTGTTCCAACTTGGCCATACTGGAGCCCCACAAGTACGCAATGCCAATCAGTCACCTGTCGAGAGCACCGACCGACCACCAAATGTTGGGCCCTGATGTGCACTGTTGACTGTGGGACCTTATATAGACAGGTGTGTTCTTTTCCAAATCATGTCCAATTAACTGAACTTACCACAGCTGGACTCCAATCAGGTTGTGGAAACAACTCAAGGATGATCAGTGGAATAAGGATGCACCTGAGCTAAATTGTGTGCCATGGCAAAGGCTGTGAATACTTATGTATGTGCCTTCTTTTTTTTTAATACATTTTGATAAAATTTTAAAACTCTTTATTCACATCGTCATTATGGGGTATTGTTTGTAGAATTTTGAGGGACATAATGAATGTAATCCATTTCGGAATAAGGGTGTAACCTAACAAAATGTGAAAAAAGTAAAGTGCTGTGAATAATTTCCAGATGCACTGTACTGTAAATTGGTCTATTCTTGGAACTGTTCCGGTAGAACGGCCATTTAATACAGTGGGGAGAAGAAGTACTTGATACACTGCCAATTTTGCAGGTTTGTCTGTAATTTTTATCATAGGTACACTTCAACTGTGAGAGACGGAATCCAAAACAGAAATCCAGAAAATCACATTTTTAAATCAGAAAGACTTACTAGATTGGTTCCTATGAATAGCCTATATCAAAAAGCCCAAGATTTCAATAAGATAGCCTCTTGATTTTCATTTAATTTAAGTCCTATTATGATATAAAATAATATATCTCGTTTTACTAGGGCTGTATTTTTTATTTTCAGTGAATAGAATAATTGAAAGACATTCAGTCACCCTGATATTAGCTAAGTTGGTAAATTTAGTCATGTTCTGAGTGCAACAGCTGCAAGTCATACTATTCTGTCAAGTTGCTATTTGAAATAGGTATTGAATTACGAAAACATTGGCCGGTTTAGTTATCTAGAACATGGTAAAACAACAATGCAGTTTGGATGCCCCAGTGGAAAGAAACACCCCACTCTCTTCTCTGTTTCTCTTCTGTCACAATCACAATTTTATGACATCCTATCTTTGTCATTATTACATCTTTGCACAGAGTAACACAATTCAAACCTGCGTAAGCTTGCTATTTGGGTATTAGGAGGACATGACGTCACTTTTGTGCGCAGCAGCGAGAGTGAGAGTTGTGCCTGATGCTTTGAGTCTCCTGCCAAAGTGCAATATGATTAATGAACAAGTGTTTTTCCATGAACAGATTTAAAAAGCCAAAGAAACAGTGGAATCATTTGTCAAAAATATGTATGAAATAGTTAAATCCTATGAGTTTGACACCACCAATGATGAACAGATAAGGGTCACAGCAGTGAGAGTTATTATTTAAAAAAGGATGTCTTACAAAAGCCGCAGCTCAAGACTAGTCTAATGCTAGAGAAGCCAAAACAAGTTGTGCACCAGTCAGAGCAGATAAAGAAGCATTAGGCAGACATACTGTATGAGCTGACGATGTGGCCATGAGGTGAGATACAATGTCACAAATCAGATTCCAAACAGAACTTAGCCAGTCAACATAGACAGTCTAAGCAAAAACATTGTGAGTTTGAACATGTAAATTGTAATAAAAGATGTAGAAAATACAATAACATTTGATAAAAAAGATATTGCTGTAGAAATTGATGAAAAAATGCAATGGGTCACAACGCAGCCTGCTTCAGAGAATGAGTGCCAGTTTAAGGTCCTAGTGTATGTCACACATGTTAATTTCAGAACTGACACTAGTGCAGACATAGCCTAGTCCTACCTGACTCTTGTACGTACATTTCATTTGTACAGAGAGTCTGGCCAATCACCATTGACAAGCGTTAACTTCCTTGAAAGCGGGTACTCTGTTGAAGTTTAAAACTACTGGATCTGCCCAGAGCCACTTTGGATCTGCCATAACCAATCGCTACATTTGGTCATGACGTACTACAACTCAAACTAGCGCAGGACATCAACCTCATCGTTCTCAGCCAATCCCTTATTGTTCTCAGCCACTCCCTCTGTTCGCTGATTGGACCGGCCAAAAAAAAACTGTGAATATTCTGCAAACCCAGATGAGTACTAAAGGAAAATGAAGTACGTAGGAAGGTGGAGCCAGGCTAGTGCAGACATTTCAGTGGTTTCTCAAAACACATCACAGCAGAGCCAAATATAGAGAGAGTTTGGCCAACTAGGGAATCAAGTGTCCTGAGCTATCCCATTATGTGATTGGTTCCGAGGTGGTCATGTGTTATGTGGACTCCATGTTGGATCCCAACATTCAGCTGATTCCGATTGACATAGTGCAGGGAATACAAGGTTTGGCTACAATGAAAGACCTGAAAGCGGAAAAAATAATTCACAAGTTCCACCGTGAACCAGAAAGGGGAAAATTGAGGGAGCTGTATGTGAAATTAATGTTTTTATAGGCAGTGTAAAAACAATAGAAGTGTTTATCGATTTCTGCTAATAATAATAAAAATCTAACAATGAAGGACATTACATTGCAGCACTAGTTACAGTTACAATTTTTGCTATCAAGTAAGTTTAACCTGTCCTCTGAGATGGATGAACTACGAAAGGTTACGTCAGGACTCAGGAGACTGAGGAGAAAAAGGTAAACACTGCTCAGAGACTTAATAGGCGACGTCTTCACTCACTACAATGAGCATTTTTTTAGAGGCCCATTTACCATATAGAAGGTAAATATGCACTGGGATATTTCTTTAAGGGCCTTTTACATATTGAGAAACGTTGATAATAACATGTATTTTCCTGTTTATAGTGAAAATAAGCAATTAATTTCAAGATAGCATATTCGCCCAATAGGGTTACACTGTAGAGTCATCTGACGTTGGTCTCCAATATGGTGCCCATGATTTGAGTTGGCCAAACTCACTATATACTCTCACCTAAAGGATTATTAGGAACACCATACTAATGCTGTGTATGACCCCCTTTCGCCTTCACAACTGCTTTAATTCTACGTGGCATTGATTAGACAAGGAGCTGAAAGCATTCTTTAGAAATGTTGGCCCATATTGATAGGAAAGCATCTTGCAGTTGATGGATATTTGTGGGATACACATCCAGGGCACGAAGCTCCCATTCCACCACATCCCAAAGATGCTCTATTGGGTTGAGATCTGGTGACTGTGGGGGCCATTTTAGTACAGTGAACTCATTGTCATGTTCAAGAAACCATTTTGAAATGATTCGAGCTTTGTGACATGGTGCATTATCCTGCTGGAAGTATCCATCAAAGGATGGGTACATGGTGACCATAAAGGGATGGACATGGTCAGAAACAATGCTCAGGTAGGCCGTGGCATTTAAACAATGTCCAATTGTCACTAAGAGGCCTAAAGTGTGCCAAAAAAACATCCCCCACACCATTACACCACCACCAGCCTGCACAGTGGTAACAAGGCATGATGGATCCATGTTCTCATTCTGTTTACGCCAAATTCTGACTCTACCATCTGAATGTCTCAAAAGAAATCGAGACTCATCGGACCAGGCAACATTTTTCCAGTCTTCAACTGTCCAATTTTGGTGAGCTCTTACAAATTGTAGCCTCTTTTTCCTATTCGTCGTGGAGATGAGTGGTACCTAGTGGGGTCTTCTGCTGTTGTAGCCCATCCGCCTCAAGGTTGTGTGTGTTGTGGCTTCACAAATGCTTTGCAGCATACCTCAGTTGTAACGAGTGGTTATTTCAGTCAAAGTTGCCCTTCTATCAGCTTAAAGCATTCGGCCCATTCTCCTCTGACCTCTAGCATCAACAAGGCATTTTCGCCCACAGGACTGCCGCATACTGGATGTTTTTCCCTTTTCTATGGAATCCTAGGACCGCCAAAATGTAGTAAAAGGAAATGAGAATAATTAAATGTTCATCATTTCCTTTGCCTACTATATAAGCCAATAAAGTAAATTACAAAAATACATTGTTTTAAATTTTCTATCAACATTTAACAAAGTAAATTTAAAAAATACTTATTTTACTTTTACATTTAACAGTTGGATAATTTATCTATTTCAAATTTTACATTTAGCATTTACCCTATTTACCAATTTCCCATTTTCTTCGCCTCATATTATAATTAGAAGGGAGTGTCTGAAACCATGCATTGGATGGATTGGCTGTAGAACCGACAGTTCTGGAAAAAGAATAGAGCAATCAAAAAAGTAATTGGCTGAATCCCAATATGCATACTACATACTAAAAGTATGTACTACGCAGGTGGTGGTAAAGTACGTACTATTAAGTACATAGTAAGCGAGTATGCTAGCATGGGGGATATACTAACGCGTCATAACGTTGCATCTAAAATTAGACAACTTCCACAAGCGATGAAGCCCGCAAAGCTTGAACATTAAACATTTGGCACAACCTGTTCGCATTTCATTTAAAATGTATTTAATATTAGTACAATAAAAAACCCATGTAATGACACGTTTAGTATTACCTAACTTTTGGATACTTACATTTAAACACAGCCAAAGAAGAATTTCGGCGTTGGGAAACCCCTCCTATTCTGTGTCGCAAAGGATTGTGGGCTATATCAGCCCAAAAAGCATGCAGGGTTGCATACAAAGAATATCTAATAAGTAAAGAAGTCCCACTCTCGGTATACTTCCGGCTCCTGAACTGGTTGCAGTTCCACTCTAGTTCCATATGGGGGCGGTCGCAGGCGAGTGCAGAATGAATGGAGGTCTATGGAGCTATACCCCTCAAAATCCACTTTTCTCGAAGTATAATTTTTTGTCTAGTAATTTGAACGTTGCAATCGAAAGGGGAGGCCAAGAAAATACACACTGCTGGGTGTTAGATTTTTTTAAATTCAGTTTTTACTTCTAAATAACCCTTTTTTATATAAGGAAAAAGTGATTTTTTGTGATCTAAATACTAGTGCTGATGATTTTTAGAGACCCCCACAGGTGTATGATTTTACTGCTTTCATGTGAGCTCCCAAGTAATTCAAACCTTGACTAGCACTTAATATCATGTAGTTGTATATATGGGTGCTGGAAGTTGGGAAACAGCCAACATGTTGAAGTCCCGCCGGCCCTTGACCAGTCGCTATGCTCGTAAGGATCCAGTCCTTTCTTTCCCTTTATTTCCTCGTCATATCTCTTCTTTGCATTAGGATTTAGTTTTAGGCGATATGGTCTGAAAATGTTTGTTTTAGGCCGCTACATTTTGTAGGATTCTGTTTTTCACGCTAAGTTTTCATTATTTTCATGACAGAACACTAGCCTGCTATGCCAGCCCATATAAACTCAATATAATCTGGCCAAACCTACCACTAATTCTTTGCGTTTTGATGACATTGCCACCCACTTGGTCACATGTTTTAGCAATCTCTATAAACTGAGAGCAGTGTTGCCAGGTCCGCGGTTTTCTAGCCAAATTGGGCTATTTTGAAATCAATTTGGAGGTAGAAAATATATTGGTTGCGGGTTGCGGTTTTTTGGGCTATTTTTAAACAACCACAGCTGCAGCATTTTCTTTTTAATAAATAAATGTGACCTAGGCTGTATGGTGCAGCCTGTGCCAGGTATGAGAGGAGCTACTGCGTGGTATGTATGAAAGAGAGGGAGAGTAGTCAATGACAGTATATGAAATTAAGAGAATAGGGTAAAAAAATCACATTTATATGTACATTGTGGAAAAAGTATTGGAATTTTTTACTCCGTGGCAATGTAAACAAATTGGGCTAGTTTTAAGGCATTTTGGGCTGTTTTTGAGTAGTCATTGGGCTAGAATTTTATGTTTGACCTGGCAACCCTGACTGAGAGCAAGTGTAATAAAAGTCAGGTATCAACGGAGGCTGGCTTTACAGTCGGTGGTGGCCGGGTATTTTCAGCTCTTTGAAAATGTCCAAAGGCTTCAGATGAATGATGCTCTGGTAATGGGCATACCATCATTCCGTTTGTGTGAACATTTGACTGACACTCTCCTGTCTATGTCTTGAATGCTGCTGCTGTGCGGTCCACGGAAAGCTTTTCTTTGACTGTTCACAATATTAAGAATGTCTTTTTGGGCTCGCCATTTTCTAACATTACATTCTGTGACACCATATTCTAATTCTTGGCTCCTTGGATGTTGTTTGACGGCGCTACATTTTAACGAAACTTGAATGGCACATCTCTACTGTATAGAATGTACTTCATGTTACAGGAATAAATGCTGCAATTTGCTCTATTTTTTACAATGTAGGCTATTGGTATAGAGTTATTCCAAATTACACAAAATCAAACTACAGTTATTTTTGAAATTCTTTTGATAGGTTTCTGACCACCGCAAACCAAGAACACCCCAAAAAGCTGCATTTTTGTAGATGCTCTGACTCAGTTGTCTAGTCATCACAATCTGGCCCTTGTCAAATTCGCTCAAATCCACACACTTGCCAAAGTTTCCCAATTTAATATCAACTTTGAGAACACAATGTTCACTTGCTGCCTAATATATCCCACCTACTGACAGGTGTCATTATAACCACATTGTCAGTGTATCAGCATTGGACTAGCCGTTGTGAAATTGTCCGTTAGTGAATAGTAATGCCCATTATTTCATTATAACCATGAAGTGAAAAAAACAGCAACAAGTTTATCTTGCGAGTGTTGTAGCGGTTAGGGCTCAGCGGTTAATTATGCGCCAAATTAATATTTTGCTTGCTATACACGCCATAGGTTTCTACTGGGCATGGTTAAGGTTAGGCAACACCTTACAGAGAATAGTTAAGGTTAGATAACACTCCAGTTAGTTAAGGTTTGGGTAAGTTTAGGTGAATGCTTCGATAAGATTTTGGTGTACCTATTACAGAGCACTTTGGCGTATTGGTAGCATGCAAAAACTATTTCCTCTGCTTAAATCCGTATGTCTTTTACAATTTCACTGTAAGACTCAATTTTGACTATAATTAATCTTACTAACATCTAGTGGGTAACTACGGTAGCATTTGTCCCAACAGACAGTAGTAATCAAGTGCTTGTTGCGCACAATCATTAGCCAATGGTGTATCAGATACTGCCCATGCAGTTTAGACACTCCCTTCTAATTATAATATGAGGCAAGGAAAATGGGAAATTGGTAAAATGGGTAAATGGTAAAAATGGGTAAATTGGAAAATGGGAAATGTAAAATAGGAATAGATAAACTATTCAACTGTTAAATGATCAATGGAAAAGTAAAATGAAGTCTTTTTCAAATTTACTTTGTTATTTGATAATTGAAAAAGTAAAACAATGTATTTTTTAATTTACTTTATTGGCTTATAGTAGGCAAAGGAAATTATGATCATTTAATTATCCTCATTTCCTTTTACTACATTTTGGCGGTCCTGGGATTCCATACTTTTCACACCATTTTTTGTAAACCCTAGAAATGGTTGTGCGTGAAAATCCCAGTAACTGAGCAGATTGTGAAATACTCAGACCGGCCCGTCTGGCACCATCAACCATGCCACGCTCAAAATTGCTTTAATCACCTTTCTTTCCCATTCTGACATTCAGTTTGGAGTTCAGGAGATTGTCTTGACCAGGACCACACCCCTAAATGCATTGAAGTAACTGCCATGTGATTGGTTGAGTAGATAATTGCATTCATGAGAAATTTAACGGGTGTTCCTAATAGTCCTTAGGTGAGTGTATATGGCTCTGCATCACAGGTCACCACAGTGCCCCCAGCTGGTGAACACAAAAACTGACATTCGCAGCCCAGATGGGAAGGTGGATTGCATGGGGAAATGTGAGTGGAAAAGTAAAATGCACAAATTCTGGATGCTTGTAATTTGTGCATTATATGGAAATAACCTACTAGCCTGTGTTGTTGCTTGCTGTTGGGCACTGGCAAATTGCAAAGCTCTTAAACGTTTATCTATATTTTATCATATACGATAAACTCTTTTTTTACGAGTCTACCAAAGTACTAGTTTACTGTTCTATCAACGATTTCACCTCGGGACACTATTTTTATGACACACAGAGTTTCTGCCTTGGGAAACTACTTTGGAAACTTCCGCCTCAAAAACAAGTGTCTACCTTGTGACGCTATTGGACTACATAGTCTCTCAACTACTGCAACCAGTCAAAACCTAAGTAGCACGTTGTACTGCAGTTGCTGTTCTCTCCTTTTTGCTAAGATAGCTAAATTAGAGGCTCGGCTTCAGACGCAGTTGCCAGAAAAGGAATATCCCAGTGTAGATAACGATAAGAGCGCGTCTGAGCCACCAGGCAGTGTTGATAGTAGTAGCTATCCTAACTCCCCTGCACTGTCCTTGCAGCCGGACAATTTTCTCGGGGTTGCTGGCAAAGGGCGCCGTCGGCCTGCTCGGCTGGTGTCGAATTCTAAACCACCAACAGATACTTTCAACTGGTTTTCTCCACTTGACTCTGACTCAGGGCCTGCTGCGACAGACGCGTCTAAGCTGGACACAGTGAACAGCTTAGTAATCGGTGACTGCATTACCTGTAATATTAGACTGAAGAATCAGCCAGCGATTATACATTGTTTACCTGGGGCCAGGGCTACCAACGTAGAGGCTAATATGAGGTTGGTACTAGCAAAATCAAAAATGGGCAAGGCTAGAGAGTACAGAGATATTGTTATTCACGTTGGCACCAACGATGTTAGGATGAAACAGTCAGAGGTTACTAAGCAGTACATAGTTTCAGCATGTTAATTAGCTAGAAAGATGTGTCGGCATCAAGTAATTGTCTCTACTCCCCTTCCAGTCAGGGGTAGTGACGAGATCTACAGCAGACTCTCACAACTCAATCACTGGCTGAAGACGGTGTTCTGCCTGTCACATGAGATAGAATTTCTAGATAACTGGCCCTCTTTTTGGGCCAAATTGCGGAAAGCTTAACTTGTTGAAGAGTTAATTTAAAAAAAAGACACTAACCTAAAAATGGGACAACTAAATGTACAATCCCTTACCTCAAAGGCAATTATAGTCAATGAACTAATTACAGATCATAATTTTGATTTGATTGGCCTGTGTGAAAACTGTCTTAAGCCTGATGAATTTATTGCCCTTAATGAGGCCTCTCCTCCTTGTTTCATTGGTAACCATATCCCCCGCAAATATCGCAAAGGCGGTGGTGTAGCCTTCATTTATGACACTGATCTTAAACTTACACCTAAAAAATGACTGGGTTTTTGTCTTTTGAGGTTTTGGTAATTAAATCTGTGCGGCTTAATCAATCTGTTTTTATAGTAACTATCTACAGGGCACCTGGGCCATACACAGTGTTTCTTAATGAATTCCCTGAATTATTATCTGGCCTAGTAGTGATAGCAGATAACATTATAATTTGTGGTGATTTTAACATTCATATGGAGAACTTGAATGACCCTCTCCAAAAAGCTTTTTTAGCAATAATTGATTCAGTGGGTTTTGTCCAACACGTCTCAGGACCTACACACTGTCATAGTCACACGTTGGACCTTGTATTGTCTCATGGCATAGATGTTGTAGATCTCGTGTTTATCCTCTTAATCCAGGAATTTCAGACCACCATTTGATTACATTTACTGTCACATCAGTAACTCCAATTGTAACCAAACCGGGGACTTTTAAGAGTCATAATATAAATTCTCTAACAAACCAAAGGTTCTTGGATGCCCTTCCTTACTCATTCTACCATACCAATGATGTCACAGTTGACACATCTGTGAATGATCTAACTGAAGATTTACACCTAACCTTGTGTAACACACTGGATGCTGTTGCACCGCTAAAAACGAAACATTTCCGTAACAAGAAACTTGCACCCTGGTATACAGAAAACACCAGAACCCTAAAGCAACCCTCCAGAAAGTTGGAGCGGAAATGGCGTTCTACCAAGTTGGAAGTATCTAGCTTGGAATGACAGTACTCTGCATTACCGTAATGCACTTACTTCTGCCCGATCAGCCTATTTCTTCAACCTAATTGAGGAGAACAAAAATAACCCAAAATGTATTTTTGATACAGTTGCAAAGTTAACTAAAAAGCAGAATTCCTAAAATGAAATAGGACTACATTTTTGCAGTAATGAATTCATGAGCTTCTTTGATGAAAAGATCATTACAATTAGAAAACAAATCACAGAATCCTCCCTCAAGAAGCATAGATCCCCTAAACTCACATGTCCTGAGATTGTTTGATGTTGGCTTAGGAAGGACACTGGAATATTTTTAATCCTGTATCCCTTGAGTCTTTCACTAAAATATACTGCTGAAAAAAGTAAGGGAACACTAAGATAACACATCCTAGATCTGAATGAATGAACTAATCGTATGAAATACTTCGTCTTTACATAGTTGAATGTGCTGACAACAAAATCACACAAAAATTATCAATGGAAATCAAATTTATCAACCCATGGAGGTCTAGATATGGAGTCATACTCAAAATCAAAGTGGAAAACCATACTACAGGCTTATCCAACTTTGATGTTGTGTCCTTAAAACAAGTCAAAATGAGGCTCAGTAGAGTGTGTGGCCTCCACATGCCCGTATGACCTCCCTACAACGCCAGTACATGCTCCTGATGAGGTGGCGGATGGTCTCCTGAGTGATGCTCTCTAGTATCTGGGTGTGTACCAAATTCCCTAAAATTGGCTGAAGTGAAGCCACTCTTAAAAAAGCCTAACCTTGACCCAGAAAACTAAACAACTACCAGCCTATTTCAAATCTACAATTTCTCTCAAAAATATTAGAACAAGTGTTTGCCCAGCAACTCAGTGCATTCCTAAAGACTAATAACACTTACGAACAGCTCCAGTCTGGGTTTAGACCCCATCATAGTACTGAGACTGCACTTGTAAAGGTGATAAACAACCTTTAAGTTTCATCCGACCAGAGCTGTGCCTCTGTTCTTGTGCTTCTGGATCTGAGTGCTGCCTTCGATACCATTGACCTCAACATTCTTCTAGACAGATTGTATAAACTTATATCAGGCTACGTGGACATGTTTTGGCATGGTTCTGATCCTATCTACCGGAAAGATATCAGTTTGTATCTGTGGATGGTCTGTCCTCCAACCAATCAAAGGTATGCTTTGGTGTTCCACAAGGTTCTGTTTTGGGACCGCTACTGTTCTCACTATACATGTTGCCTCTTGGTGATGTCATCCGGAAACATAATGTCAACTTTCACAGCTATGCTGATGACACACAGCTGTACATTTAAGTGAAAAAGGGAGAATCCCCAAAACTGCACACCCTGGAAGCCTGTGTTTTTGGTATAAATAGTTGGATTACATAAAATTACTTACTTCTAAACTCT
Organism: Umbra pygmaea; assembly: GCA_016801145.1. Taxonomy (NCBI): domain Eukaryota; kingdom Metazoa; phylum Chordata; class Actinopteri; order Esociformes; family Umbridae; genus Umbra; species Umbra pygmaea. The sequence goes on from JACXGM010011914.1 coordinate 16,591, forward strand.
GAATAAACAGAAATGCTTATTTTAGGTCCCAAGAAACAAAGAGACCTGCTGTCAAATCTGGCAATAAACATAGATGGTTGTACAGTCATATCAGATAAAACTGTAAAAGTATGGAGCTAAAAGAGTCTCAATAAAGATAAATGCACACACTACATTCACATATGCACACACAGGATCATACATGCACACACATGATACATACATGCACACACATGATTCATAAATACACACACAGGATACTAGCCTGACTTCGTCATACTCATATTCTAGTCAGGACGGCAAACACATCTTTACGCTCAACAAATGCCTTGACTGCAGTTCTCTGTTCGTCTTTTAAAATTAATTCGCTGTCGATTTCTTTTACAAAAGACATGATAGCGGAATCTATACATCTCAATTCTCCAGCTGCAGTCATCTTTGTTGTAAACCAGTTCAAACCAAGCGCTCTTTGATGACGTGATGAAAACTTAACTGCAGATCATCTGTCCGTCATCGTATAAAGCCTGCCCTTGGCAATTTGATTGGCCCAACGATTTCCGAACCGAGCATAATTACTCCTCAATGGATCGAGTCCAGACCGAACTTCCCGACCAAAAGATGTTGTAGGCGGGGTTCGGGCTGGCATCCAGGCTAACAGGATAAACAAATGCACACAAAATTCACAAATGCACACACAAAATTTAAAAAGCACAGAAGATTCACTAATGCATACAAAATTCACAAATGCACACAAAATTCATGAATACACACAAAATTCAGAAAGGCAAATACAATTTACAAATGCACAAAATAGTCTCAAAATTCACACAAAAATGCACTGATGTTCACAGACCGAAGCAGTTTGTAAATAAAGATATATTTGTGTATGCATCAGAAATACATTTCTGAATCGTGTCCTGTGCATTTCTGAATCTTATGTGCATTTGTAAATTTTGTTTGCCTTTCTGAATTTTGTGTGTATTTATGAATTTTGTGTGCATTTGTGAATTTTGTATGCATTTGTGAATCTTCTGTGCTTTTTAAATTTTGTGTGTGCATTTGTGAATTTTGTGTGCATTTGTGTATCCTGTGTGTGTATTTATAAATCATGTGTGTGCATGTATGAATCCTGTGTGTGCATATGTGAATGAAGTGTGTGCATTTATCTTTATTGAGACTCTTTTAGCTCCATATAAAAGACCTTGGTGTTACTCTGGACCCAGATCTCTCTCTTGACGAACATGTAAAAAATATCTCAATAGCAGCTTTTTTCCATCTCAGGAACATTGCAAAAAATTTGACATTGTCTGTCAAAGAATGATGCACAAAAGTTAATCCATGCTATTGTTACCTCAAGATTGGATTATTATAATGCTCTGTTTTCTGGCTATCCAGACAAAACCATTAAAAAACATCACTTAGTGCTTAACACAACTGCCAGAATTCTGACTAGAACTGCAAAATCGGATCACATTACCCCAATACTAGCCTCTCTACATTGGCTGCCCATTAAGGCTAGGGCTGATTCCAAAGTTTTACTATTAACATAGAAAGCACTACATGGACTTTCCCCTACTTATCTGTCTGATTTGGTGCAACCATACATACCCACACGTACATTACGTTCACAAGATGCCGGCCTCCTTACTGTTCCTAGAATTTGTAAACAAACAGCTGGTGAAAGGGCTTTCTCATATACACTCACAAAGGATTATTAGGAAGACCCATTCAATTTCTGCTTAATGCAATGATCTACTCAACCAATCACATGGCAGTTGCTTCAATGCAATTAGGGGTGTGGTCCTGGTCAAGACAATCTCCTGAACTCCAAACTGAATGTCAGAATGGGAAAGAAAGGTGATTTAAGCAATTTTGAGCATGGCATGGTTGTTGGTGCCAGATGGGCCGGTCTGAGTATTTTACAATCTGCTCAGTTACTGGGATTTTCACGCACAACCATTTTTAGGGTTTACAAAGAATGGCGTGAAAAGAGAAAAACATCCAGTATGCGGCAGTGCTGTGGGCGAAAATGCCTTGTTGATGCTAGAGGTCAGAGGAGAATGGGCTGACTTCTTGAAGCTGACAGAAGGGCAACTTTGACTGAAATATCCACTCGTTACAACTGAGGTATTCAGCAAAGCATTTGTAAAGCCACAACACGCACAACCTTGAGGCGAATGGGCTACAACAGCAGAAGACCCCACCGGGTACCACTCATCTCCACGACAAATAGGAAAAAGAGGCTACAATTTGCAAGAGCACACCAAAATTGGACAGTTGAAGACTGGAAAAATGTTGCCTGTTCTGATGAGTTATGATTTCTATTGAGACATTCAGATGGCAGAGTCATAATTTGGCCTAAACAGAATGAGAACATGGAGCCATCATGCCTTGTTACCACTGTGCAGGCTGGTGGTGGTGGTGTAATGGTTTAGGGGAAGTTTTCCTGGCACACTTTAGGCCCCTTAGTGCAGATTTGGCATCGTTTAAATGCCACGGCCTACCTGAGCATTGTTTCTGACCATGTCCATCCCTTTATGGCCACCATGTACCCATCCTCTGACGGCTACTTCCAGCAGGATAATGCACCATGTCACAATGCTCGAATCATTTCAAATTGGTTTCTTGAACATGACAATGACTTCACTGTATTAAAATGGCCCCCACAGTCACCAGATCTCAACCCAATAGAGCATCTTTGGGATGTGGTGGAACGGGAGCTTTGTGCCCTGGATGTGTATCCCACAAATATCCATCAACTGCAAGATGCTATCCTATCAATATGGTCCAACATTTCTAAAGAATGCTTTCAGCACCTTGTTGAATCAATGCCACGTAGAATGAAGACAGTTCTGAAAGCGAAAGGGGGTCAAACACAGTATTATTATAGTGTTCCTAATAATCCTTTAGTTGAGTGTAGAGCTCCAATTCTGTGGAATGACCTGCCAACCGATGTGAAAGATGCAGATTCAGTCTCAACATTTAAGTCTATGCTGAAGACTCATCTCTTCAGTAAGTTCTATGTCATGTGTAGTCTGGCCCAGGGGGCTAAAAGAGAATGGCGGCACTGTTAATGTGACCCTTTGGGGGTGTGGTCTTGGCAATGTGGGTGGGTCGGAAGCATGCCTGCTTGCTCCTGCCCGAGGCTTTCCTTGTGCAGGACCACGTCTCTTGTCCCCCCCATCTCAGCCCCAGATGTTATGCTGCAATAGTTTATGTGCCGGGGGACTAGGCTTTTTCTGTCCCCAGAGGCAGATTATATATTCATTTTTGGGTCAGAGCTGTATGAAGGTACTAGACCCAAGGTTTGCCCACTCTCATGTTCCTGATGTCATGTTCATCCTAGGAGGACCCAAACTCTAGGAACATGCGACAGGACCATGTGGCCTGATGACTCCTCCCTTCCCCCGTCCTGTGCCCAACCCACTGCTGTGCTAGATCTCATGCCACTGCAGTTGATGATCACGTTTCCACCTGGTGACGCCAGCTTTCATCTCCAGGCGGCTTTATGTTCTTCCTTTACAATACCACCGAACTGTATTCATGCCACATGAAGACTATGGTCACAGCCCACCCATTGGCCCTCATTCATCAAACATGCGTAGAAACCGTGTAGATCTGAGCGCAAAAATCATCTTACGACGAGACTCACGTGTGATTTACAAAACATTCGTATCACTTCAATTCCAGCGTACGAATGAGCGGCTGTTGATAATTCAGACGGTTGAAAACAAATGTAATTTAAATTACACGCCCACAAATATGCATGAATTAGAGGCCTCGCCCTTAGAATTTACGACATGGAAAAGCGAAACCTGGCAAAGAAAATGATTTCTTCTGAGATAAAATAAAGACGCTCAGGTCTCAGGTGCAGGCCAACCGCTTATTTGTTTTATTTGGAAGCTTAAAATCAGGCGTTGATTGTTAAAGGAAAATGCGGTGTTGACTGAGGTTACTGCTATAGTCATTGAAAGCGATTAACGAGAACCTGATGTGTATTTCAAATAAATGAATTATTTTCAGTAAATATTCCACGTTGTATTTTTTAAGTATTCTTACCCAATATAGCACTTACTATATTAGAAGCTCAGAATAAGATCCTGTCTCCTTCGTAGAGCCCACAATGGTGGCTGTTGTGGCCACTGATCTTCATTGATGGCACCGTTCTCCAGGGCAATATCGCGGAGAACCCCGCATGCCATAATTATGTTGCAGGCCTGCTCTGGTGTGTATAGCAGTGCCACCACCCCACCTCGCTTACCCAAGACAGAGCCACCTGTACAAACCTATACATCACTCCACTGTGGTTCGTTTGCGTGTGTGCCCACTGTTGAACCTGCGCTCCTGCTTGTTTCGGGATTTGCAAGCGGTGTATGTACTCAGTCAGGCCATAACCTTTTTCACCAAGAGGAATCACATCCAACCATTTCACCAAAGAAATGTAGAAGTATTATAATAATTGTACGAGGGCATAACTCATCAATCAATGCTGCAGTTTAGAAAAATAGAGACGCGCGTCCCACCCGGGCACCGGGCTACCATATTCAGAACAAACATCCTGGCATCACATATGATCTGAACGTTGATTGAATTAAAGTTTTTACGATTGATAAATGCGTAATCATTCATGGATGGTGGCTACAGACGTACTATCAATCGCCCAATTCTCTCCAATTGGAAACCCAGCAATCTCATAAAATTGTATTTTAGTCATAGTTTGAATATACCAGGCAGAAAGGGACTTCATAGCTGCTAAAACTGCTGGCATACTTCGACTATTGTTGGCTGTCATATATACCAGACCTGTCCCTGATCTCCCGCTGAAAGGTCCCAATGTAGAGAGCGCTAATTAAGGTCCCCCAGATCTGCCATCGCTTCGACTACAGGACTGCCAAAGCGCTTGTTTAAATAATATATATATATATATTATTTGATTCAATTTGTTGTTTGCCTAATTTCTGCCCTCATGTTATAGGCCACCGCGAAGTGAAAGGGAAAAAATAAACAACTTAATAGCAATGTGCTGTATATAATTAATTCGTAATTCTGAAATGTAATTTTCAATATGGGGTAGTTGCGATGCTGACATTTCATCAATGATTGCTGGTTCAACAATTCACTGAACCGGGTGGTTATACCATGAACACCGCTAGTCACACTAGAGAATTTGCGTACACAAAGTCAGACCAGACGTGAGATTTTATCGCAGTCTACGATCACGTTCAAATTGATAAATCTCTTGCCTTCCGTAGGAATCGGCGTACGCCCGTCGTACGCCTGTTTTAGGTCGTACGCACGTTTCATAAATGGGGGCCATTATATCTTCATTGTTGGACAATAATTGAACACTGATAAACAAAGTCACCTTATTACAATGGGCTGTGTACCTTCAGATCCTCCACCCGGTACAGTCAGAAGAGGACTGGCCACCCATTGAGTCTGTCCTCTCTCTAGGTTTCTTCCCAGGTCCCTCCTACTAGGGAGTTTTTTCTAGCCACTGTGCATCATTTGTGTTGCTTGCTATAGGGGGTCTCGGGCCGGGTGTCTGTCAAAGCACTTTGTGACACATTCTGTTGTAAAAAGAGCTTTATATATTTGATTGATTGATTGACTTTGAGATGGGTTGGGTAAGCAGCGCAATTGAGAATGACTCTGAATCGATAATGCCACCTTGGTGAGTCCGGGATCCAATACTTCAGTCACATGATTGGAGCAGACGGGATCAAATAAGGCAATAGTAAAGTGAAAGCTCTCTCACAGATGCCCATTACTACAAACGTCACAGAGGTTTGTCAATGGCTTGGACTAGTTGACTACATAGGAAAGTTATTGCCTGGATCATTTAATATACTCCACCCCAACCCTGAACTATTAAAAACGAAGAAGGAGTGGATATGGGGACACCCTGAAGAACAGGCCTTTCAGGGTCAAGGCATTATTAATGTACACATATGTGAGCATCATAGAAATGGAATGATTAGAAAGGCCATTCCAATTCAAATCAATGTAGCAGAATGGTCAGAGCGGAAGCCATTTTTATGTGTACCATTCTATTGCAAAGATCTAGCGACCTACTTCAGCAATAAACCAATTTGCTTGTTGTCTCTGTGACAATTGATTGATTGGCCATGTGTTTTTCCCTTAATCTACAGGGTATGGGCAGCTTTGACCTCCAGACAGAACGTACTTTAAGCCTCTGTTTCCATTGATGAACACATATGACCTTAAGAAAGCACCATTCCAGTGTCAGCTACTGCTTATACACCTTGTACGCTTTGATGTAAAAGCAGTGCATGTTCCAGGGAAGCAATTAGTGGTGACTTTCTAAAAACCCTTTGACAGAGAACATGTCAGATACAGAGGAAGAAATCAAGGCATATGTGCAGGCAGTAACGGAGAGCAGGCCATTGTCTGCACACAGGCTTGATGATATTAAGAGGCCACATGGAAGTGCAATTCTTTTTGCACTGCAAATTCAACACTGATGCCTTTAGTCAGATCATGCACAGGATTATTATGTTCACCAAAATCCATGATTGAATTTACATGCCCCCGATCTGGACACAAGGAGTCACTGGAGAGCGACGTGACAGGATAGATAATCAGAGTTATTTAACCCAAATCCTGGGCAGCGCAACCCCTGTAGGGGAATCCAAAAGGACTATACCCCTCTTCTACCACCCCAATGTAAGTGGGGTAGCAAGGATAGCCCTTTGATTCTCGGATTCCATCTAGTGTGGCACAGATGATGTTGTCCCACTAATCAAACATGGCATCCTCCACTACCAGTTCATAGTAGGCTCCTAGCTCACCTATTTTTTCAACTGAATGTAGGTATTTTTAAGTTATGTATAGTGGACCACATTCATTCTTTTTCACAGTTTGTTGCAAAAGTCATATTTTCAGGGTTTAACTGACTTGAGAGTGGAAAGCTTTATGTCCATATGAAATTGACAAAGAAAAAACATTAAATGACATTAAGCTATCCACAGCCAGTTTCATAATAAACTAATAAATAATCTGCAGACATCCCTGCATGCTTTTACCAGATAACGTTAAAAAGGACTAATAATTCTCCTACCTGAGCAGATGGCACCAGCATCTTCAAAATGTACACAGTCTGTCGTGTGTTCATGCTTACATATTGTGATGTATGGAGAAAAGATTAATGCACGATTTCATTTAGGCACCATACACAATTTTGGAAAGGTAGAAGACAGGTGAGTTCAGGGATGCCCACAGACATTTTTTAAGAGGTTGGACAAATGGGGGCACTAAAAGTTTGACGTGGAACACCAAAACAAAAAGCCAATGCAATTTTGTAGTGGGAAATTAATGTTCACAGGACCAAATAATGGCTACAGACACATTGCGTGCACAAGTCATGTTTTTCTTTACAATTAACTATTCTAGTTGGCTGGCCAGAATGTTGAAGGTTCCACAGTAAAATGTTTGTTTCCCCCTCTGGGGTGGGACAGTTCAATATCATGTAAATGTGTGATGCCCATTCTTTTGTAATGGTATTTGCGCCAGTACGGCGGTTCTATAGGAAACTTATGTTTTCCCCCCTCGGACGGGACATTTCAATTTCATGTAAATGTTATGACACTGTTCTATTGTTGATACCAAGGCTGGAGCCAGCAAGACTGTGCATAATTTAATTATGTATGTGGGGGTGCCAAGCCTGTTTATTCTAACCCTAGCCAGGTGAAGTGATCACCATTTGCCATGCAACGGGGGAGGAGCTTGGGAATCACCTGGGTGCGAAGGTTAAACTACTCTGTTGTTAGATTTGTTAGTTGCGTTCTAATCGTAAACCGAAATTCCGGGCAAGCTTATGCCCTAGCTGTGTGTTTAGATCACTAGGATAATTGTAGTTTTTGGTAGGCTGAAGGATTTCAGAAAGTGAACTATATTGGGTATGTAACTTGTATTTCATTGTCCGGTTGTA